>PVIY010061755.1:0-11119 GCA_004026745.1 Myrmecophaga tridactyla | reverse complement strand
TCGGTCTCCTTGGGGAAGGCTTGGAGGAAGATTAACAGTATAAATTTGTGGCAGTGTAAGAAGGTTCTCCCCCAAAGGGACCTGCCTTCCCCTTTATTCAATGAACTCTGGGTCTGTAAACTGTTTCAAGTCTGGAAATTGATTAAGGGGCCATGACTTGTGCTTTTGTAATTCAGGTTAGGCTTCTGTTCACTTGACCTAGAACTCTTTTGTTTATACAGCTCAAACAAGAGTTTAGTAGACTGCCCTTCTATTGTATTTCTAGGAACCCCATGATTTACTAGCCGATGCCACAAATCTCTGCAAGTCATATAATTTTGATGCCTGCTTTGAGTTTGCTGTCTATTATAATAGCCACGTCTACCCTGTCTTTGGCAATTAAGTGCTGCCACCTGGGTTCTGCCAACTCGGGATCCTGTCATCCCCATTGTGTTTAAGGATTCCAGCCCAGTGACAACAGTTCCTACAGTAATATCTGACCTACAGAGAAGTGCAACCACAGAACTCTTCAGGGATGATTTTGCTTGTCTCACAAATATATTTCTCACTCTTTTGGTAAAAGGTGCATCCTCCATACATTCCTGCAGTGTAAGAATAGGCTTTGCATGATAAATCCACTCTAACATCCCAATCTCCCTAAGCCTCTGGATCCCCTCATCTACATTATACCAGGGCAGTTCTGGCATTTCAACCTCAGGTCATGTTGACCACCTTTTGATCCGTGTTTCAGACAACCATGCAAACAAACTGTTAATACCTTTTCTAACCCCTTGAGCTATAACATTGAATGGACAATCTCTGCTTAATAGGCTCATATCAATTAATTCGGCCTGATCCAGCCTTATATTCCTCCCATCGTTATCCCATGCCCTTGAAATCCATTGCAACACATATTCCCCTGATTTCTGTCTAAATAAATTGGAAAACTCACACAGTTTTTTTTAGAGTAAAACGTATCTCTCATGTGTGATACTTTGTACCTCACCTTTAGGCACCTGTTGGGACTTTAGTCTAGTTATAGGTCTGGAAGAAATGAGGGGTGGTGGGGGTGGGTCATGAAAAGAATTAGAAATACCTTCCAAGCCATTTGCTTCAGGGCCTTCATTTACAGTTTCATCTGGTGAAACAGGATTAATCACTTTAGGGCTATTCCCTTCAGGAGGAGGTTGCGTGGCCAATTCCTCAAGGCAGGCTGGGGGTTGGGTGCTTATGTCCTCAGGTCAAACTATTACAAGGTTATCTAGAGAAGACTTAGCATGACCTAGGGTTTCAACCTCACACCCGACATCATTATCAATCCATATATCAGCATTCCATTTTCCAGGATCCTTCTCCTTTCCAACCAATGCCCTCACTTTAACAGCAGACACCATGCAACATTGAAATTTCAGTTTACATTTTAAAGTTGCTACTCTAACAATAAGATTTTGGGTCTGATTATCAGAGATCTCAATTCTATGGCTACAGGAAATAAGATTTTCCTTCAGGATACTCATAGAAACGTCTACATCTGTCAGATGGCACTTAAGGGTCTCATTTGAAGGCTTAAGCCCATCCCTTTCACTCCTTAATGTTGCCAGTGTATCTAACAACAACCTGCCAACATCTCTATACCTCTTATTTCCTCAAAACTCTGTAAAGGTGTCAAAAAGATTATCCCCCAGAGCCTGGCTTCATTAGGAGAATCAAGTGATGATATTTTGACTATTTCTTTTGCCAACTCACTCCATGGATTGGGAGTGTCATTCTGATTATGGGAATCAGAGTCTTTACTGCCTTTGAGTCTAGTCAGTGTATAAAACCTTTCATAAAAACCCATTTTTAAGATTCTGTTTCTTAAGAACCACTCCTGTTACCAAGATGTATTAGTTAGGGTTCTTTAGAGAAACAGAATCAACAGGGAACACTCACAAATATAAAATTTATAAAAGTGTCTCACATGACCATGGGAATGCATAATCCAAAATCCACAGGGCAGGCTGTGAAGCTGATGATTCTGATGGAGGGTCTGGATGAATGCCACAGGAGAGGCTCACCAGCTGAAACAGGAAGAACCTGTCTCTTCTGACTCCTCCTTAAAAGGCTTCCAGTGATCAGATTAAGCATTCCTCATTGCAGAAGACACTCCCTTTTGGCTGATTACAATTGTAATCAGCTGTGAATGTAGCTGACATGCTCATGATTTAATTCTATGAAATGTCCTCATCGCAACAGATAGGCCAGCACTTGCCCAACCAGACAAACAGGTACCACCACTTGGCCAAGTTGACACATGAACCTAACCATGACAGTGTATTACATTAATTGATTTTCTTTTGTTGAACAAGACTTGCATACCTGGAATAAATCCCACTTGGTCAGGTGTATAATTATTTTAACGTGCTGCTGAATTCAATTTGCAATTTTTTTTTTTTTGCATGGGCAGGCACCGGGAATCAATCCCAGGTCTCCAGTATGGCAGTAGAGAACTCTGCCTGCTGAGTCACTGTGGCCTGCCCCAATTTGCAAGCATTTTGTTGATGACTCTTTCATCAATATTAATTAAAAAGATTGGTCTCTAATTCTCTTTTCTTGTAGTAACTTTGGCTTTGGTCATAGGGTGATGTTGACTTCATAGAACGTTAGCTACCTTTCCCTCCTCTTCAATTTTTTTGAGAGTTTGAGCCAGATTGGTAATAATTCTTTCTTGAATGCATGGTAGAATTCACATGTGATGCCATCTAGTCCTGGGCTTTTCTTTTTTTGGATCTTCCTAATAACTAATTCAATTTCTTTACTTGTGCTTCATTTGTTGAGATTATCTATTTCTTCTTGAGTCAATGTTGGTTGTTCATGTTTTTCTAGAAAGTTGTCTAGTTTATTAGCGTGTAGTTGCCCATAGTATCTTCTCATTACCTCCTTTATTTCTTCAGGATCAGTTGTTGTGTCCCCTCTCCCATTCTTGATTTTATTTATTTGCATCCTTTCTTTTTTTGTCAGCTTAGGTAGTGGTCCATCAATTTTATTATTTTTTTTAAGAACCAGCTACTGGTTTTGTTGGTGTTTCTCTGTTGTTTTCATATTCTCAGTTTAATTTATTTCTGCCCTTATCTTCATTATTTCTTTCCTTTTGTTTGCTTTGGGGTTAGTTTGCTGTTCTTTCTCTAGTTCTTCCAAGTGAACAGTTAATTTCTTGATGTTTTCTCTTTCTTTTTTTTTAACTACTGGCATTTAGGGCAATGGATTTCCTTCTCAGGACCACCTTTGCTGCATCTCATAAGTTTTGATATGTCATGTTTTCATTTTCATTTGTCTCAAGGTATTTAATTGTTTATTTTGTAGTTTCTTCCTTGACCCACTTGTTGTTTGAGAGTGTGTTGTTTAGCTTCCATATATTTGTGAATTTTCTGGCCCTCTACCTGTTATTTCTTTCCAACTTCATTCCATTCTGATCCGAGAAAGTGTTTGGTGTAATTTCAGTCTTTTAAAATTTATTGAGACTTGCTTTGTGACATAGCATATGGCCTGTCCTTGAGAATGCTCCATGAACACTTGAGAAAAATGTGTATCCTGCTGTTGTGGGTTACACTCTGGCTTGCTTGGTGCATAAATATTTATGATTGTTGTGCCTTCTTGATGAATTGTTCCTTTTATTAATACATAGTGTCCTTTATCTCTTTTTATTGTTTTCCATTTGAAGTCTAATTTGTTGAATATTAGTATATCTACTCTTACTCTTTTCTAGTGGTTGTTTGCATGAAATATCTTTTTCCAGCCTTTCATTTTCAATTTGTTTTTGTCCTTGGATCTTAAGTGGGTCTCTTGTAGACAGAATATAGATTATTCCTGTTTTTAAAACCCATTCTGCCAGCCTATGTCTTTTTTTTCCTCATTTTGATTTTTTAAAATTTTTATTAATAAAACTAATCAACATACAAACACAAACATTCTTAATGTATGAACATTCCATACTTGGTGTGCAATCAATGGCTCACAATATCATCACATAGTTGTATATTCATCACTATCATCATTTCTCAGAAGATTTACATCACTCCAGAAAAAGAAATAAAAAGAAAAAAGAAAAACTCATACATATACCCTTATTGTTCCCTTTCATTGACCACTAGTATTTCCCTTTATCCAATTTATTTTAATGTTTGTCCTCCTATTATTTATTTACTTTTAATCCATACATTTTACTCATCTGTTCATACCATAGGTAAAAGAAGCATTGGACACAAGATTTTCACAATCACACAGTCACATTGCTGAAACTATATGATTGTCCTATCATCTTCAAGAAAGATGGCTGCTGGAACACAGCTCTACAGTTTCAGGCATTTCTCTCTGGCCTCTCTAATACACCTTAAGGTAAAAAGGGGATATCTATATAATGTGTAAGAATAACCTCCAGGATAACCTCTCAACTCTGTTTGGAATCTCTCAGCCACTGATGCTTTATTTTGTCTCATTTTTCTCAATCCCTTGATGCTGAGTCCCAGCTCATTCTAGGATTTCTGTCCCACATTGCCAGGAAGGTCCACATCCCTGGTAGACATGTCCCACATAGAGAGGGGGAGGGCAGTGAGTTTGCTTCTTGTGTTGGCTGAGAGAGAGAGAGGCCACATCTGGGCAACAAAAGAGGTTCTCTTGGGGGTGAACCTTGGGCCTAATTTTAAGTAGGCTTAACCTATCCTTTGCAGGGATAAGTTTTATATGAACAAAACCCAAGATTGAGGGTTCAGCTTATTGATTTTGTTGAGCTCACTGCTTCTCCACATAGGGAAGTTGAATTTCTCCCCTTTCTCACTGTTCTAGTTTGCTTGCTGCTGGAATGCAACACACCAGAGATGGATTGGCTTTTAATAAAAGGGGATTTATTTTGTTGGTTCTTCAGATGAAAGGCAGTTAACTTTCAACTGAGGTTCTTTCTTACATGGGAAGGCACAGGATAGTCTCTGCTGGCCTTCTCTCCGGACCTCTGGGTTCCAAAAACTTCCCCTGGGGTGATTTCTTTCTGCATCAACTCTGGGCTGAGATGAGGTATGCTGAGCTGCTTGGGCTGTGCTACATTGAGCTCTCTCATTTAAGCACCAGCCAATTAAATCAAACATGATTCATTGCAGCAGGCACACCACCTAGCTGACTGCAGATGTAATCAGCAACAGATGAGGCTCACACGCCATTGGCTCATGCCCACAGAAATAGATCTAGGCTCCCTCACCTGGCCAAGTTGACAACTGAATCTAACTACCAAACTCACCATTCCCCCAAGGGGACTTTGCAAATACTTTTTTATTCATTGTTCAAATCACTCTGGGATTTATTGGGGCATCACTCTGGACAAACCTATGAAGTCTCATGCCCTACTCAAGGTTCCTTGTACTTATTGTGTTCAATTAAGCTGTTCATATATGTTATATTAGGAAATGCACAAGTCAAAATATAAATTTTGTACCAAATGAAATTTTTTTGCTTTAGTCTCACACATAGGTTAAAGTTTTAAAATGTGAATGACATCTATTTTCAACACCCTGAAATACTGACATTCCTTTGTTGCTCCTCATGCAAAAACATTTTTAAATTTGTACATTTAGCCACTAACATTGTACACTCTAGGCATTCCTAGATTATACTATCTAAGTCTTTATCACCTATCTTTCCCTCTTGATTTGATTTTTGATGTGATTCTGCATGTCTGTTTGAACATCTTTAATTAGTTGTTTCAACTCCTGTATCTTATTTGAAATTTTGGTTTGTTCCTTTGACTGCACCATATCTTCGATTTTCCTAGCATTAATGTTATTTTTTCCTGGGGTCTACGCACTTGATTAGTTTTTTCTGGAGGTCATCTTCACTCCTTACCTAAGGTTTCCTTGTTGGTTGGCTTTATTCTGTATCTTTTCTTTGGCATTCAGTTCAACTTGTTCTAGACTCTACAATAAGTTCTGTTTAACTGATCTGAATATTTCAGTTCTTGCTTTTCTGTTTGTTGCTCTGCTTATATGAAATTTTTTTTTTGAGGAGGGTCTCCTCAGATATGAGTGACTCCAGTCAGGTTTTCCCAGGCCAGACAGGCCCACATCTCAGTAGGTGGGTGTAACCAGTTTCAAATTCTCTGAGGATGAGACCCAGCAGGTTGTCAGACTTTTGTATAAAACCTCTAGACCCTGTACCTTTCCTATCCTGCCCAACATGTGCCACTTGTCAGACAACAGCTTTCCACTAGTGTAAAGTGACATGGTGTCTTTGGTTCTCAGCAGCCTCTATTTGCCAGTGGTATGAGTAAGATAGAAGTTTAGATAGGAAGTGGGTTTAGGTTGCTTCTGTTTTCCAGCACCTGGGGCCTGAATTCCCTGAAGGAGGGCATCAACTTGAGTGGGAACCACTTGCTCCCTTTTCTTCAGAAAGATACACCCTTTAGGAAACTTTCCCATTCCCCTAACTAGTTACTTTGTGTCTCAGACATGCCTTAATTCCACCCTTGCCTGGGGCAGTGCTGTAGCCTAAGAATACTTGCAGTTTTGTCTGATGTGCTGTTAAGAAGTAAAAAAAAGAAAAAAAAAAAAAGAGGGGGGGAAAGCCTTTCAGAGCTTCACCCCAGCTCCCTGGGGTTACCAATCAAGAGCTGGAGGTTGTATTTAGCTTTACGTACCCCCAGGCTCTGTGTGCCCTCTTTCTTGGGCCCTGGCCAGTACTTTGTACTGTTCAAGTAAAAAAGCCTCTGTTTCGAGTCCCCGTGCTTGCCATGTAAAAAAAAAAAAATTCTCTGTCTTTTATTCCATCAGTCCTGCCTGCTCTGTGCTGGGGCAAAAACTCTCAGTTCCTGTAATGTTTACTCCAGATTTGTCTGTGCTCAGAGCCTGTTTTCAGCAGCCAGAATCTTTATTTATTTCATAATTTGAGCTTGGTTGAGCTACCTTCCTTGCTTCTAGTAGAGTCTCTTTCTCCCTTGGGAACCAGTCTGCTGTGCCCATGGAGGAGGGTTGTCAGACTCCTCAGCTTGGAAGACTTTCAGTCCTGCATGGAATATCAGCCATTCCACCTGATCCAGACTTAAGTATGTGTATCTGGTCACTGATGTCCTCCTAACAGTTGCTCCATACAGTTCCTGGCTATTTACTAGCTGCCCTGGAGAATGAACTAAATTCCACACTTCGCTATGCCACCTATCTTGTCCCACCTCTCCTTCATTATGTTTCAGTAATCTATTTTATGGATATACCTTAATTATTTGATTAGTCACTTTATGACCATCAGTCTTTTATGCTAATAAATGGTTCTGCATATGTCATTTATATTTTGTCTCTCCATCTTTAAAGGAGATTCTCAAAAGCTAAGATCTTATCTTGAAATAGTGTGTCCTTGGACACAGATTTTTAGGGTAGTATTTTTTTTTCCATCAGCACATTTAAGGCTTTTCATTCTACTGTATACCAGCTTCTATTGTTATTCTGAAGGAGCTAAGTGTTAGCATGAGTGCTGTTCAATTAGAGGTAATCTGTGTCAATTTTCTGTATTAAAAGTTTTCTTTTCATCTATTTTCTGCTGTTTTCTTGCCATATTAGTAAGAATAAGCTGATATAGTAACAAATAGCCCCCAAGTCTCAGAGGCTTAAATAAACAAAAGTTTATTTATTCTTTATACAACATGTTTTACTCAGTTTAGGAAGGGGACTTGTACATCATAATTTACAACTCAGGCTTTTAGATGTCCTATCATCTTATTATACCACCAGTTCAACACACAATTGAAAGGTTTAGGAGGTGAAAGGGTGAGAAAGAATAAAGGTGCACCAGGAAATTTAAAGTGGGGGTGGGGGGGTATTTCTGCGCTCCCGGGCAGAACTCACCGAACCCAAGATGGTGGGAGGTGAGTGCGCGCATGGGCTTTGGTGTGGGCAGCTTTTAAGGATGGAGGTCAGGTGATGTCCAGAAGGGGCAGTTCATTAGTTCCTGAAGTCAGGTTGGGAGGGGCGACACAGCCTCCGCAGCCCCAGTTGCAGTGCCCTTCCCGGTTCCCCCATTCCCCCAACCTAACAACAATTTTGTTATTTGATGTGGCAGAGCATATACTGTCCCTTAAATGTTTCCCTTCTTACACTTCATTGACTAAACCAGATCACATGATCATACTTAACTTCTAGTAGGCAAGGAAAGATTACTATTCCCAAGAAAAAGAGAAGTAGAAATATTGGTGAAAACTAATAATGTTTATCACATCCATGATGTATCTACAAATAAATTCCTTTTCATATGTCCTCCTCAAGTTTGGTTGGGCTTACTGCTCTATGGATGGTGGTTTTCATCAGTTTTGGATAATTCTTAGCCCATTTTTTGTGTGTTTTGTCTCTACATCTCTCTTTCTCTCATGCAATTTTCCTCCCCACATTTCAATTTAACTTATTTTAAATCTTCTTCCTGTGCCTATGTTCCTGATGCGCTATTCTATATTTCCATCCTTTGTTTTTCTATGCAGCATTCCAAATTATTTCTTCTGACTTACTATTTACCTCACTAATTCTATCTTTACCTGAGTTTAATGAGGCACAAAAATTTCAATTTTGACTAAAATATTGTTTATCATAGAAATTCTTTTTAAAAAATTCCAGGGATATGGTGGAATAGAACAGGCCAAGTTCACCCCTGCTCCAAGGAAGAACTAGAGAAGTGACAGAAAAGTGAGTGGGGCAGTGGTTCCAGGGTGCAAATGGACTTCATGGAAAGCTGAAGAATTGAGATGCAGAAAATTGGAGACTGTCCATCTGGTGCAAAAAGCCAAACTTTCCCCATTTCCAAACAGAGTCCTGGAGCCCTCAGGAGTGAGTGGACAGTGTCAGAATTATGTTCATGTGTCAACTTGGCCAAGTGGTGGTACCTGTTTGTTTGGTTGGGCAAGTGCTGGCCTGTCTGTTGTGATGAGGACATTTCATAGAATTAAATTATGATCATGTCAGCTGCATTCACAGCTGATTCCATTTGTAATCAGCCAAACGGGAGTGTCTTCTGCAATGAGGAATGCTTAATCTGATCACTGGAAGCCTTTTAAGGAGGATTCAGAAGAGAAAGGCTCTTCCTGCTTCAGCTGGCAAGACTCTCTGGTGGATTTCATCCAGACCCTCCATCGGATTCATCAGCTTCACAGACAGCCCTGCAGATTATGGACTCTGCATTCCCATGGTCACATGAGACACTTTTATAAATTTTATATTTGTGAGTGTTCCCTGTTGATTCTGTTTCTCTAAAGAACCCTAACTAATACATCTTGGTACCAGGAGTGGTTCTTAAGAAACAAAAACTTAAAAATGGGTTTTTATGAATGGTTTTCTACTCTGACTGGACTCTAAGGCACTAAAGACTCTAATTCTCATAATCAGAATGACACTCCCAATCCATGGAGCGAGTTGGCAAAAGAAATAGTCAAAATATCATCATTCGATTCTCCTAATGCTTCACTTGTATGAAGCCAGGCTCTGGGGGATAATCTTTTTGACACCTTTACAGAGTTTTGAGGAAATAAGAGGTATAGAGATGTTGGCAGGTTGTTGTTAGATACACTGGCAACATTAAGGAGTGAAAGGGATGGGCTTAAGCCTTCAAATGAGACCCTTAAGTGCCGTCTGACTTATGTAGACATTTCTATGAGTATCCTGAAGGAAAATCTTATTTCCTGTAGCCGTAGAATTGAGATCTCTGAAAATCAGACCCAAAATCTTATTGTTAGAGTAGCAACTTTAAAATGTAAACTGAAATTTCAATGTTGCATGGTGTCTGCTGTTAAAGTGAGGGCATTGGTTGGAAAGGAGAAGGATCCTGGAAAATGGAATGCTGATATATGGATTGATAATGATGTCGGGTGTGAGGTTGAAACCCTAGGTCATGCTAAGTCTTCTCTAGATAACCTTGTAATAGTTTGACCTGAGGACATAAGCACCCAACCCCCAGCCTGCCTTGAGGAATTGGCCACGCAACCTCCTCCTGAAGGGAATAGCCCTAAAGTGATTAATCCTGTTTCACCAGATGAAACTGTAAATGAAGGCCCTGAAGCAAATGGCTTGGAAGGTATTTCTAATTCTTTTCATGACCCACCCCCACCACCCCTCATTTCTTCCAGACCTATAACTAGACTAAAGTCCCAACAGGTGCCTAAAGGTGAGGTACAAAGTATCACACATGAGAGATACGTTTTACTCTAAAAAAAACTGTGTGAGTTTTCCAATTTATTTAGACAGAAATCAGGGGAATATGTGTTGCAATGGATTTCAAGGGCATGGGACAACGATGGGAGGAATATAAGGCTGGATCAGGCCGAATTAATTGATATGAGCCTATTAAGCAGAGATTGTCCATTCAATGTTATAGCTCAAGGGGTTAGAAAAGGTATTAACAGTTTGTTTGCATGGTTGTCTGAAACACGGATCAAAAGGTGGTCAACATGACCTGAGGTTGAAATGCCAGAACTGCCCTGGTATAATGTAGATGAGGGGATCCAGAGGCTTAGGGAGATTGGGATGTTAGAGTGGATTTATCATGCAAAGCCTATTCTTACACTGCAGGAATGTATGGAGGATGCACCTTTTACCAAAAGAGTGAGAAATATATTTGTGAGACAAGCAAAATCATCCCTGAAGAGTTCTGTGGTTGCACTTCTCTGTAGGTCAGATATTACTGTAGGAACTGTTGTCACTGGGCTGGAATCCTTAAACACAATGGGGATGACAGGATCCCGAGTTGGCAGAACCCAGGTGGCAGCACTTAATTGCCAAAGACAGGGTAGACGTGGCTATTATAATAGACAGCAAACTCAAAGCAGGCATCAAAATTATATGACTTGCAGAGATTTGTGGCATCGGCTAGTAAATCATGGGGTTCCTAGAAATACAATAGAAGGGCAGTCTACTAAACTCTTGTTTGAGCTGTATAAACAAAAGAGTTCTAGGTCAAGTGAACAGAAGCCTAACCTGAATTACAAAAGCACAAGTCATGGCCCCTTAATCAATTTCCAGACTTGAAACAGTTTACAGACCCAGAGTTCATTGAATAAAGGGGAAGGCAGGTCCCTTTGGGGGAGAACCTTCTTACACTGCCACAAATTTATACTGTTAATCTTCCTCCAAGCCTTCCCCAAGGAGACCGA
>PVIY010061754.1:0-11106 GCA_004026745.1 Myrmecophaga tridactyla | reverse complement strand
ATATATATATACATATCATGCTGCCTTCATCTAAATAATTTCAGGATTTAGAGAAATAGAAATATAGAATTGATGAAATCCAAGACCACAAGCTATGTACATATATTAGAAATACAATTTTGGAAGAAACTTGATTTTAATAGTGAATTTCAGAAAACAATTAATCTTTCAGAAGTTAAAATTTTGTGTAATCTATAATTTTAAAGTGCAAGAGTAAATTTCTCTAAAGATGAAGTTTATGATTAGTCATTTCTGTTAAATAATACTGGATACAAAATAAAAGTACATGACTAATTAAAGCTGTTTCTTTATCATTTTTATTACATATCTTACATTTTTCTCAGTTTTGTTATAATTAAGTTTAAACAACTATATTGTGCTTATAAACATGCTGTTGAAATCCACCTATCTTGATATAATCACAGAATCAACAGTTAGATCTGGAAAAGGTATTTAAAATCTTTCTGCCCTTTTTTTCATCTAAAAATAGAGATAATAGTAA
Source organism: Myrmecophaga tridactyla (assembly GCA_004026745.1). Classification (NCBI taxonomy): domain Eukaryota; kingdom Metazoa; phylum Chordata; class Mammalia; order Pilosa; family Myrmecophagidae; genus Myrmecophaga; species Myrmecophaga tridactyla. The sequence continues at coordinate 10,604 of PVIY010061754.1, read as the reverse complement.
CATATATTGTATAATATTTTCAGGTGAATTAAATGTGTTAATAAATTTATAAAAAGGTCAGGTTCATCCAATTATGCAACATAATTGAAATTCTATTATATAATATCCAAATGATGATTAATACCTAATGTACATTTGGCTGTAATACTAAGATTTTTCAGTCATATTTTGTAAATTAGACTGTGTGATGAGTTTTGGAGGCACTAAACACATTTTTTAAAAATGCCAGCTCAAAAAAAGCCAACTCATTCATATAAACAAAAATCTTTTTCAAGTCATTCATTCCAAGTGTCATCTTTGATTTCCCAACAATCATCACAGTTGAATGCCATGCGAAGTAGGAATAGCATGAATGTGCCTAACTTCATCCTTATGGGATTGACAGACTCTGAAGAGATCCAGTGAGTCTTCTCCATGTTATTCCTCCTGATATACCTGATCTATTAGTTAGGGTTCTCTAGAGAAAAAGAAACAACAGGGAACACTTACAAATATAAAATTTATAAAAGTGTCTCACGTGACCGCAGGAATGCAGAGTTAAAAATCCGCAGGGCAGGCTGTGAAGTCGACGACTCTGATAGATGGTCTGGATGAACTCCACAGGAGAGGCTCACCAGCTGAAGCAGGAATGGGACCTGTCTCCTCTGAATCCTCCTTAAAAGGCTTCCCATGATTAGATTTAGCATCACTAATTGTAGAAGACACTCCCCTTTGGCTGATTACAAATGGAATCAGAGAATCAGCTGTGGATGCAGCTGACGTGATCATGACCTAATCCTATGAATTGTCCTCATTGCAACAGACAGGCCAGCACTTGCCTGATCAGATAAACAAGTACCACAACTTGGCCAAGTTGACACATGTCCCTAACCATGACACCTGATTACTGTGCTGCGAATGCAGGGATGATACTGGTAATTCACCTGGATCTCCAGCTTCACATTCCTATGTATTTTTTCCTCAGTCACCTGTCATTCCTTGTCCTCAGTTACTCAACAGTGATCGCACCTAAAATCTTAGAGAACTTACTGACTTCCAGGAAGCATATTTCATTATCAGGTTGCTTCACCCAGAAGTTTTTTTTTCTCCCTGGGTGTCACTGAGTGTTTCCTTCTCTCTTCTATGTCCTATGACTGCTATGTGATCATCTGCAATCCTCTGCAGTACTCAATTGGTATGACCATGAGACTCTGCCATGCCCTTGTTGCTGGGTCCTACATGATTAGCTGTACAGACTCCTTGATCACTGTTCTTTGCATGAACAGTTTGCATTTCTGCAAATCCAATGTAATTCACCACTTTTTCTGTGACATAAACCCAATTTTAGCCCTGTCCTGCACTGAAACTCATGACACTGAAATCACAATATTCATTCTCACTGGCTCCACCTTAATGGTGTCGCTTATCACAATCTCTCTATCCTACAGGTCCATCGTGTCTACAATCCTGAAAATTAATTCCACTTCAGGAAAGTACAAAGCCTTCTCTACTTGTGCCTCCCACCTATAAAATATGGGAGTTACCATCTTTTATAGCACTATGATTTTTACTTATTTAAAACCAACTAAGTCCTACTCCTTGGGAAGGCATCAAGTGGTCTCTGTATTTTATACCTTAGTGATCCCCATGCTGAATCCACTCATTTATACTCTTAGGAACAGAGAGATGAAAAATGCTCTCATTAGAGTCAGGCAGAAGAAAACAGTGTCCAGGCAATGAAATGACAGTGATGCTGAGCATTCAAGGTTATCTTTTCTTTTGGATCTTTTAGTATTACTTGGATTCTACCTAAAATACATGAATCCTTGTTTGTTTTCCTGTTGAGTCATTCTTTACTTGGCCAAACATGATCTTGAATATTTCCAGAAATCCATTTTTAGAAATCGATTTTGAAATTTCACCAGGATATATTTTAAACATGCCATTCTAAATATATGAGTTTTTAAAGATGAACTAATGCACAAAATAAGAAAATGTATGTTGTCTTTTAAATTATAGCAAATAAATCCCCACACATTTCCAATTTCAGAGAATTTCATGATGAAAAACAACTACCTTTTGGCACAATGATAGCTCCCAATGCAATTCATTTAATATATATGGAAATGAGTCCTCTTCAAATTATGGTTCATCATTCAGTGTGGCTTAATGAACAGACAAAATGGGCTGTGGAGGAAGAGAGAGTTTATTTACAATAGCAGAAGAGCAGGTGAGAATTACCAAATATACCTCCCCCTTATGACAATTTTTATGGCTTTTATACATAATGGAGACAAAGGAAAGTTACTTATCTCAGGTAACAGGTAATATGTCACAGGGGTCTGCCAGACTATATGAGTTTGGTATCTCAGTTATTTACTACAATCTTTAACATTTACATCCTCTAAGATATGTGGTGCATCATGCCTCCAAGTCTGAGGTGATAGATGAGAGAAACAACAATAGTGATTAATGATAACTTATCTGGTGTCTAGTCTTACGGGGTGAATGTTGCTCCTTTGTGAGACTCACACTTAAATGTACAGCTTGCTTACAGTTTTAAAGTTACCTTTAAAATGCTAATACTCCATATAGGGTGCACATGTAGCACATTGGTTTACAGTGCATACTTCAGAACCAGAAATTTCAGGTTTAGATTCTAGATCTGCTCCTCTTTTAGGCTATTTGATTTAGGCTTTTAGGCTATTCTTAGTATGTTTCTGATCGTATAACCCCAGTTTCCTCAGGTGTACAAAATGAACACTAATTTCAGGTCCATAGAGTTTTTGTAAAGATTAAAACAAATGAGGAATGTAAAGTACTTCATGAAGTGCAAATAATGGTGGCTGTTAACATTAGAAGCCTCACATGCAATATTTTGAATGTGCAATGACTTTTCTATTGAGGAATATTCACTGGTGTTTCATGAATCAGTTTTTGTTAAATTAATTAATAAAAAGGAAATGGCTAAAAATGAAAACAGTTTTCAATTATTTAGACCTAGTGCTAAGAAAAATATTATAGGAAAATTGTGTTATAGAAAATACAGTATATGCCAACTGTGAAGAAAACTTTGAAAATGAAAAATATAAAAGAAAATAGAATGACCCAACAATTACTGATATTTTTGTGCATATTCCCCTAGACTTATCATTATGTATGCATAATTACATGTATAAACAAATTTAGGTTATTTTCTAAGTAAATGTTTGCAGCTCTCTGTTTCAACTTAGTATAAACTTTGAGAATTTTGTCATTTAAATGTGTGAGATGAATAAATTCTTGTCTAAATTAGCAAAATAAAACTCTCTTGCAAAGCTTTTGGACCTGAAATTTTGTAAATTTGCCAGGTTACACATCTAGGTGCAGTAATATCTGTTTGACTTGAAAACCTTCCTTTCTATGATATGTGAATAAGATGTGTAAAGTAATTTACTGAAGTTGAACTTGGGTGTATTTGTAAAATTATTTCCTTTATACTGATTTATATAGTTTTTTAAGTTCCTTAAAAAGAAATAAAGCCTTGATCAGAAAAGACAGTCCCCATGTGTACGAATGAAGGAACATGAGTCTGCTGAGAGCTAACTCATCCCAATTCCTAACTCTATCCTACGTATGTAATGTATCTGCAAAAATTTGATGACCTCTAATCACATCATTTAGAACCATTGTGCTCATTATCCTAGAACCTGCCTATCTCCTGATACTATAAAAATATTACAGTTATGGGAGACAAATTTTTGGACTAATAGGCCATTTGATCTCCTAATTGCTGCTTCACAATAAATGCTGTCTTTGAAACTCCAATGTCTCAGGAATTGATCATTACTACATCCAACAGGCAATCCACTGTTGCTGGCATTGAGTTACAGGTTCCTGGTGATGTTGCAAGAAAGAATTCAAGGGCAAAGCATACAGCAAGAAAGCAAGCAGGAAGTTTATTGAGTACACACATAAGAGAGACATACAGAAACCCTAACAAGAGGAGAGCAACACATTACTGAGTACAGACAGAGGGGCATGCAGGTTCTCTCAGAAGGGGGGAAGCACCTGTTACTGAGTACACTCAAGAGGGGCATGCAGATGCACCCAGGGTGGGAGTCATCTATTAGTGAGTAAACACAAGAGGGGTGTGCAGCTGCTCTCTGAAAGGGGAGTCACCCATTACTGTACATGCACAAGAGGGTAGCCCAGGTGCTGTGTCAAGGGGAGAAGAACCCCTTACTGAGTACACACAAGAGGGGCTTACAGGCACTCTCACAAAGGGGCAGGCCCCCATCATTATATACACACACAAGAATGGTGGGCAGGCACTCTCATAAGGGGAGAGGAGCCCATTACTGAGTACACACAGGTGGGTTTTTCTGGTTCTCTCAGAAGGAGAAAGGCACCCCTTACTGAGTACACACATGGGGGTGTGCAGGTGCTCTTATGAGGAGAGAGGCACCCATTACTATGCACACACAAGAGGGTCCTGGAGTGCTCTCACAAGGGAAGAGGCATCCATTGTTGAGCACACTCACAAAAGGGTGTGCAGGAAATCTCTCATGGGGATTGGCACCCATTACTGAGGACACATAAAGGCATGCAAGTGCTCTCACATGAGGAAAGGCACCTGTTTCTGAGTATGCACAAGTGGATTTTGCTGGTTCTCTCAGAAGGGGAGAGGTTCCCATTACTGGGTACACACAAAAGGGGCATGCAAGTGCTCTCCCAAAGGGAGAATCATGAGGTGCACAACACTGTTGGGAGGGTTTGGTTTTACAGTTTTTCTGTTTCTTCTGTTATTTTCTATTCACTATTTTACTGTCTTGTCCCTCTTTCTCCTTTGCTGAGACCTGATTGCAGATCCTCACTCAAGCAGGCAGGTTGTTGCCAGATACTGTTTACTGCCATTTTCCTCAGAGACATTTTTTCCCTTGTATCCTAACCACTTCCTGGAATTTTCCTTTGCTCATTAACCAGGCACTTCTCTAATCTAACCCTACCTCAACTTTCCTCTCAGAGAATTCTAGTTCCTCTTAATCTTAAGGGGTTTGGGCTAATGGTCCATCTTCTCTAGCTGCATCAAGCTGTCATTGGGTTTCAGGCCCTACTTGTGGGAGCACAGAAGTTTCTGGCTCTGTCATTGAGGGAGGTTGGTGGATCCAAAGGGATAACAGCCTTTGGCAAGGAAGAGTTTGCTTTGAAAAACTTCTAATCTGGAAGAAACAAACTAGGTGAGAAATTTAATCATAGAGAGTCCAAACGAAAACATGAATATAATAGAGCTGAAGGGTCCTAGGAGGAGAAGATATCAAGGATTGGGGAACTAGAAAGGAAGATTCTAGAAGGAGTTGGCATGGGCAAGAAGGCTTTTCTGTGAAATCTAGTTGCCAGTCTTCTCTAGGGTATTCTCTTTTAAGCTGCACAGAAGTGTTCAAAGGAGGGAGCATCCTTAGCCTGCCTGGCTTGGATTATGAGTTAGACATAGCTATCAGCTTTTGTGCCTTTCTTAAGGTTCTAGTTTACTCTTTGACTTTCAAACATTTCCTTGTCTAGGGCAGTGTCTCCCATCTCATGTAGGGGCATGGTAGAGACCTTGCATGACTTTTCATCACAGAGTCCACAGGACCTCCTTTCTATATACCATCCTTCAAGTCTAAGATTGAATTCCAGACTTGCTCAACTGGGGAATAAGAGGGCAATGCAGCAAGTTAAGGGGTTCAGGAATGGGTCTTAGAAGGGGCTTAATATAGCAAGCTGCATCTTTAGCTGCCATATCGACCCAGTTATTCACTGGAGAGATATTGGTACCATCTCTTCATTAGCTACTACAATGAATTACAGCTACTTCTGACATCAAACAAGCATTTAAAAGATTCACTATCTCTGGGTGATGCTTTATTTGGGGCTCTGCTGTTTGTGAGAAAACCTCACTCTTTCCACAATGTGGTGTCTGAATACAGGATTAGAAAGGCATACATGGAATCAGTATCAAGGTGTAGTGTTTTTCCTTCTCCAAGCTCGAGAGCTCAGGTAAGGGCAATTAGTTCTGCTTTCTGAGCATCCCCAGGGGCAAAGCTTTGACTTCAATTACTCTAGTTTGGCTGACAACAACATACTCTGCTCTTCTTGTGCCCTGGTCAACAAAGCTGCTTCAGTTGTGAATCATCCTTCCTCAATGTTTTCAATGGGGTGGACTCTTAGGTCTAGCCTGCTGGAATAAGTTTCAGAAAAGAATTCTAGACATGATTGGATAAGGAAAGCATCTGCTTCTGTGGGTAACAGAGAAGCCAGATTGAGGGTTTGTCAGGGTTTTAAACCAACTTCTGGTGTGTCTACAAGCAAAGCTTGGTATTTCATTAGTTACCTGTTTGTTAGCCACTGGTGACCTCTGGCTTCTAGAATATCTTACACTTGGTGGGGGTTAAAGACAGTGAGAGTTTACCCCTATGTGAGCTTTGAGGCTTCTTAAGCTAGGAGGATAGTGGCAGCCATTTTTCTCAGGCAAGGTGGCCATCCTTTGGCAGTGGCATCTACTGGCCTAAATAGGCTATAGGTGGAGGATTGTTCTCTAAACTCTAAGTAAGCAGTCCTAACCTTATAACTTTCCTTTGCATAGCACAAAGTGTCGAGGGCTTGTGAAGGTTTGGGAGCCCAAGAACAAGGGAGTTGGCAAAGGCTTGCTTGAGAATATTAAAGGTCACCTCTTGCTCTGTTTTCCAGCAGAAGGGAAGGTTATCAGCCTTGGACACTGGCCTGTGTAGGACCCAGGCAATTTTTTTAAACCTGGGGATACAAATTCGTCACTACCCCACCTTTCCTCAGCATGGCTGAAGCTGTTTTTTATCTGTGTAGGGAGTAAGCTTCAGAGGGCTTGGACCCTTTCAGATGAGATTTATTTCTTCCTGGGAGTAAGAATGAACCCCAGATAGGTAAGTGCTTAGAGTGAAATTTGGATCTTGGAGATAAGGCTTGATACCCTTATTCTGAGAAAAAGTTTAGGACTAGGACACTGGTAGGTCTAGTGCTCCTTAGTGAGATGACGGATGAGCAGGTCATATATGTATTGTAAACTTATGCCATGATGGAGTTGTAAGTCATATGGTCTGTCGCTAAGATGTTCCTAAAGATATTGGAACCATCTTGAAACCCCCGGGGCAATATTGCCTAAGTGTGCTGGTAGGAATCCTGTCCTTTAAAAGCAAATAGCTACTGAGAGTCAGAGTGAAGAGGGATGCAAAACAATGCATTTTTAAGATCTAGAACTGAGAACTAGGAGACACTCTCTGGCACCTGATTTAGAAGGGTGTAGGGGTTAGGCATAATTCAGTGGATAGGATTACAAAGTTATTGATGAAGATATTGATGGTTCTTGGGTCTTGTGCTAGCTGATAGGTGATGTTGGGCTTTTTTTCCCTGAAGAATAAGAATATTAAAAAGAGAGTGGCACAGAATAAGAAGTTGGGTTTCAAAGAAATTTCTTTATAGGCAGATGGAGGCCTTCCACTACTTCCCACTTAATGGGATATTGCTTTTGATGGGGAGAGGGCACACCAGACTTAACTTGGATACAAGATCGGGCCTATGTGGAAGCCTCACCCCAGGATGCCTCCATTCCATATGGATGGGTCTACTAGTTCAAGGATCTCCTTTGGGATGCTAAGAGACCCCAATCTAGTAGAGACTTAAGGGAAAACAAGGGAATAAACACCAGCTGGGTCTACTAGTCTTAAGGTGGCACACAGCAAGTGAAGAAGATATCTCCCTAGAAGGAGGTTAAGGCATTCAGGAACAGTGATAAATTAATGGGACATCAGAATATCTCCAAGTCTTCAAAAGAGTGGGATAGCAAAAGTCCTAGTTTTGGTTAACTGTCAACTCCTATCATGAGACATGTCTGAGTGGGCCCAGAGTAGGCAGTTCAGTACAGAGTAAGCAGCTCCAGTATCAATTATTAAATTGATATGAGCCACGTTGAGTGTTACCTGAGGCCCCTGTAGACTGATAGTCATATGTGAAGTCAGCAGCACCATGGAAGAACTTGGGCACCATCCATCATGTTTAATTGTTGTAGCAGGGCTTAAGGAGCTGTACCAACCATGCCCCCTCCATACCTTGGAGAGATGGTGTAGTCTTTGTTCCAATGCCCTGGTGGGTCCTGAGGTTGAGGGTTGTTCCAAGGTTTCTGACATTCTCTCTGCCAGTGACCTTTTGACTCACAGTTGAAGCAACACCCTTGAGGTCTAGAACCATGGTTCATGTGACCCCCAGGGGATAGGGTGCCTTTAACAGTGACTGCAATAATCTGAGCCTGTTTCATCCTTACCTCTCTTTGCCCTCTCCACTTCCTAGGCTTTGTTGCAATGGTTAAAAACAGAAAAGGCAGTTTTTAGTAGGTTATTAATGGGAGTTCATGGTCTCATGGAGAGTTTTTAAGAACTTTCTCCAAATATCAGAAGCAGAATGACTAATGAGATGGTTGCCCAGCAAAATCTGAACCTTTTGGAAAACCAAACTGACATTAGTGTACTTCTCGAGAGCCCCCACTGTCTTCCCCTGGAACAAGGGCATGTTTTCTTCCTCCTCCTGAATAATTTTTCTTAATTTGATTAACTGGTTTAGTAGTACATTCTGTCATGCCTTCTAGCAAACAGGAGACCATATGTTCTCTACTCTAAGCTTGGCCTGCCCTCTCTGATAGTTCCAATTTGGGTCCATTTTGGGGATTGCTATTACTGCTACCTGATACTAGTTGGTCTGGACCACTGCCAAGCTTATCCGCAAGTGCCTGAGCTTCTGTCCAAATCCTAAGTTTCTCTTCTGGAGTGCAACAAGTGGAGATGCCACTGAGCATGTCAGTCCGGGTTAGCTAGATTTTGGACGGGGTTAGATTTTGGAACTCCTCAGTAGACTTGGTGGAGTCTTCAAAAAATCAGCCAAGCTTTTTCTTACAGTGGCACAGGCCATAGAAAGGGGTACATGGACCTGGATCATCCTAGCATCTCTGTTTACTACTTCCTACAAAGGATGTAAACTCCAAACTCTATCAGGCAGATGGAATGAAGCTCCACTCTGTGTATTCTTGGCCAACCATGTTGGTGGAGGAGCATATGGTGGTGGTGGTGGAGTTGCTAAGGGCATCTCTGCTTCCCCTAGGCTTTCTCACCATTGAAATGGATCTAATGGGGACTTAGGCTCATTCCTGGGGGCAGGAGTTTTGATTAAAAGGGGCCATCAAGAAGATCTTCTCTAATGGAAATTAAGATAGAGGCATATAACAAGTAACAAGTTCCTCTCAGTTCATTGCCTGATAGAGAGTCATAAGTATCAAGGACTAGGAAATCTTTGATTACGTTCCATGTCTTTTACAGAACAAACTTGATTGAAGGATGGTATTGTAATTGAAAATTCCACTGGAGCACCATGCTTCCCTATCTTCCAGATTATATATGATTGTGGTCATGCAGTATTATAGAATATGAGTTCCTTCTTTCTTAAGCCTTTCGTGGTGAAATGATCCCAGTTATTTAGGAGGAAACCAAGGGGTGGATCTCCAGGGATACTGTTAGCATTTTCCATTTTCTCTGGAAAAATAAAGAGGAGCCATATTAATACCAGTGTGACCACTTGATATCCCAACATGCATCAGAATTGACTTTTCTGTCTCCACCAGTCCAACATGTTAGGAATATGGGACACAATGTCACTGGGCATGCCTGGGACATCACTCCCCAAGAATGTCTGTGCCTATGCTTCTGGGGTGTCCCACCTGGAAGAAGTTCAAGACAATGCTCCCAGAATGTCCTTCATCCTCTGGCCTCCTGTTTCTGGAGGGCTAACAAGCATGAACTATCTAGAAGAAGGAAAGCTTTATATTCAAGTGCAATGGCCCAATAGATATCAAAGGATCAAGGCCTGGAGGGGAGGGATTCGCATTGGAAAGTACCAAATTCCCATGGATATAGACCAGTGGTGACTCTGGATATCAAAGATAACACCTGGTTTGGTGCAAGAATCTGTATTAAAGAAGATGGAGTGTCTCTGAAGGCACTGAAAGCAAGACAGAGGAAAAGAAAATTTCCTGCAACCATAGGAGTGGTTCTCTGTTGAAAAGATGAAAGGAGGAATGGATACAGCAGGAGGAAGGATCTGAAGGGCAAGGAAATTCTATTAGGAAATCAAGGATCAAAGGTTGGTCCTTTGATCACAGGGAGGAAAGGAATGAGTGTGGGGAAGTCTTGGAGAACTGAGGAAATGGAAGGAAGATTGAAGATGTCTGATTGGGCATCCATTGGTCCCCCACATGACTGAATGAGAATCCCCAATCAGGTCTTTAGGATGGTATCACCCACTATTCTGGGCCTTTTGGGATCTTCATGGTGTAGAGACACACTCCTGCTACCTCCAAGGAGGGACTTAGAGAATTCAGAGTAGACCAAGATTATGAGAGGGCCCAGTCAGAGTCCCCAGGCCCCTAGAGGGAACAGTGAAAGTGATTCCCTCCTTTCAGAAGGATGCAGTTGCATAAGGACATAGAAGAGGATAACAATGAGCCTAGTGAGAAGAAAAGCGAAAGCATAGAGCCAAACCATGACTCATCAGTCCTGTCAGGAGAAGAAAAGTGTCTCCTGGATGGCTCA
>PVIY010061753.1:0-11123 GCA_004026745.1 Myrmecophaga tridactyla | reverse complement strand
TGTCTTTTGATGGGAGAGTTTAATCCGTTAACATTCAGTGTTATTACTGCATGGGTAGTACTTTCTTCTACTATTTTGCCTTCTGGATTTTATATGTCATATCTAATCATTAGTGTTATTTTTAATTGTTGCTATGAGTTGACAAAAACACAATTTATTATTAATAAAATATTAATGTAGAAAAAAGTGTTCAGTAAGTAGAAGTTAAGTACTTTTCAGGAACATGCTGTTTTAATAATTTTTCAGAATGTATGGATAACAGAAAAAAATTATTAACAAGTCCAAAATTATGCTCTCTTGGGGAGGGAGTGTATGCTGATAGCTGTAATTTACTGTGAAATGCATACAAAAGATAAAGATTAACAGAAAGAAAGGAGGATGGATGGAGAGATCTGTGATAAGGCAATTACAGTCAAATAATACAAACAAGGTGGTGGGTTTACTCGTGTAGAATGCAAAATTCTTTCAGCTTTTCTATGTTTAAAAACTTTCATAATAAAATGTTTGGGGAAAAAACTGCCTTAAAGCCAGTTATAGAAAAGGTGACGAAAACAAAGTATAATGCTAACCTCAGCAGGTTGATAATTTCCCCCCATTATACTCAAGGCTGCAATAAAAGAATCTGAACTTGACCTGTAGGAAAGTTCTACTTTATGTATTTGGAAGGTATAAGAGCCACATGCATTTTGAGAACTTGTAAGATCCTGCTAATTCAGATTATGGGATATTATCTAGAATTTTTAAACAGGCAGACCTTGTTCTGCAACAGACAGAATCTTTTACAAGTAAAGGCAGGGGAAGGGGTCAGATGATCTCTTTGGACTTCACTTCTAAGATTTGTGTCATTTTTAAAGTTTTAGGAAGTAAAAATGGTCTCAGGAAACTTTTCTTATGTACAAAATGATCACTATTGTCATAGACTTTCTGCATACCACATTGGCAGGAGCGCTAGCAGCTGTCTTTTCTTCCATTTTACTATCTGTTTTGGCAACTCGAAGAGAACTTGCAGGATCAGAAGATTTTTCAACCTAGAGATGAATACATTATCACTCAAGTACACATATATAAAACATAATTATGGATCAATATTTAATATGTAACAAATTATAAAGTAAACAATAAAGAAATATTCATCCTGACAAGAGAGCTGGGATGAGGGTGAGAAGCAACTTGAGAACCATGCTGAAGGGCCCATGTGCACTCTTGGGGTTAGGAAGACCCCAGTAGCAAGTCTGGGCAGATCCAGGTGGGAAGGGGACCAACATCTGTGAGTGAGATGGGCACACCTGGGCCTCCCCACAGGTCCACCCTCCTTCCTGGAGACACAGACAAACCCCTGATATCACCAAGGTCAGATAGAAAATTACAGGTTTGAAGAAATGACTAGAAGAAAATTTTCCAGGGATCAGATCTATAATAAACCTTGACCTAAATGGTGCCAGTCAAGTTAATATGGAGTTTTTGATCTATTATGGCGGTTCAATCTGGGTTGAGACAATCAGTACTGAATTTCAGCATTCCACTAGCCCCTCCAGCTCCATCTTTGTGCTCAGTGAGGTCTGGGATCCCTAAGAACTTTGGTTCTAGGAACACTGTCAACACTGTCTTCAGGTCAATTCTGATATCCTGTAAACCATCTCTCAGCCCAACTAAGGCAACTAGCACAGAGACTGAGGGTGGTTGCCTCTCGGAAACTCTCACCCAAGCACAGACTCAGATGCTCTGCATTAGGATGAACCCCCAGAGCCGTGTGTTAATCAGGACCAGGAGGCTGGCTGTCCTTGACCACTACTTCCTCCCACACACCCTTCCCCCCACCCTGATCCCCTCCAGACTAAACAGCCTGCTGTGGCCCATGGGTGCTGGACACCCTCACAGAGGCTGAGGAGCCCTGACCTGGTAAATCTATAAGAAACAGCAGAAGGGATCTTCTTCATTGTGTTCCCCTCTGCCATCTGCTCTTTGAGATGTTCCTCTGTTCACACACAGGCTGTGGGCCCACAGTGCAAAGATTCCCAGCAGAAAAGTGGATAAACTTTTAAAAACTAACCGGCAAGACCTCAGGATGCTGCTCAGCTTCATCGCTGTGTTCTTCATTCACACTTGATGCGGCAAATACTTCAAACTGGCTGAAATCTGCGAAGTTGGGCTGTTCTGGGATCTGCTGTGGTGAGGTACTCGTGTGGGCCATCAGGCCGTCGGTGTCCACCGAGCGGTGTACGGTGGCACCTGGCGCCTACAGGGTGGTTGGACAGAGGGACATTTGTTTACATGTCAATGCACACAGCAGCCTTTTTCTTCTGGAATGCATTATAAAGTGCTCTGTTTTATGATCTGTAAACTCAGAGAGGTCCACTACAGTAACTTCCAGTTCCAATACGGCAAAAGTGAAAGGACAAGACACTCAAAATGATAAGATGACAAACCCGCAATAAAAAAGCTAGTTTTGGAAGATCCTTAGTAGCCAACTAAGTACATCAATGGAGACGAGAGGGGAGGCTTGGACACATGACTCCACCTGCACTTTGTTACTATGGCTTTGTTCCTCTGTGCTCCTTGTACTTGGGCTGCTGCACTAGTTTGTTCTTTAGAAAGGTTGTTTCTGTGTTTCTTAAAAGGTTGCTATTTTTAAAGTGAAAACCAGCACCCAACACTTCAGGCACATTTCCCTTTGATTTGCTCTCCATACTTCTGCTGGACCAATCCTTCTAAAGCCTTCAATCCAGAACACATTTACTGAGTATCCACCTTGTGCCAGGTCCTAAGGATACAAGCTGACAATCTGCAGGATCAGAGATGGCAACAGGGGCTCAGCAAAGTGTGGGAAGTCTTATGGGAAAGCCGGTGGAGTCTGTCTCTGCTCCTTACTGTTCTCCTGGGCGTGACACAGAAATAGCTCTTCCCCCTTCTCCCCTCCCAAGGTCCTCCTGCCCTCCCACACATCCAGTGCTATTCCTTTCAGGAAAACATGCCAGGCTCACCACTCCCACCACCCCCCGCCCAGCTCCTGTCTTTGTGGGAGTCATGATTTTTACAGAATGCCCTTTTCTCAGTAGGTACACTTTAACTTCAAGTCCCTGCTCCAGTATTCCCTCCTTCAAGTTCCTTTCACCTCCTCAACGAGACCCTGGTTTGATGAGCCAGTGAGACTTTCCAAAGCATTTTTATAGACACTCGCTGTGCAAGGCTGCTTACTATTATAATTGTTATTTAAAAACCAGTCTTCCCCCTAGACTGAGCTCCTTAAGCCAAGAGACCAACTCACTGGACTTCACAGCTTAATCCCAGTGAAAAGAATTTTTGTTGGCCTTTTACAAATTTCAGTAACTTTTTCATTAAGGATCCATCTTCATTATAAGAACCTAACTCAGAAAAATCAACCAAATTTATTCATGTTAAATATAATGAGTTACATAACCCTCACAGCTATAATCGAGAATCTATCCTAGCAGATTAGAGCTCTGTGCAGATCAAAACAATTTTGACTTGGAAGGGATCCCAAGATCCTCTAAATCCTCCCTTCCTGATACATCAACAGACCCAGGGATGACCTTGAGGTCATCCAAGTGCTGCAAGACCTAGGCACGAAAGGCCATCTGCTGTCTCCCAACCCACTGCTCCTCCCAATAAGCCCCACTTGTCAAGGTGTCATCATTTGGTTCATTTTTAAACTGCTTTTAAAAAATAACCCAGATCATTATTGGAACTCTACCTTCCAAAAGACTTAGCTTCACTGAATGAAATGTTCATTGAGAATGACCATCAGATACTTTGACTAGTGCATTTCCTAATATAATATAATATGTAGACAGCTTAACTGAACACCATAAGAACACGGAACCTTGCGTAGGGCATGAGATTTTGTTGGTTTGTCCAGAGTGATGCCCTGATAAATCCCAGAGTGATTTGAACAGTGAATAAAAAAATATTTGCAAAGCCCCTTTGGGGAATGGTGAGAAAGGGGGAAAATTCAACTTCCCCAAGTGGAATTCTTGATATTCTCACAAGCAGTGGGGACAACCAAAGCAATAGCCTGAGCCCCCAGTCTTGGGATCTGTTCATAGGAAACTTAACCCCACAAAGGATAGGTCATGCTTACTTAAAACTAGGCCTAAAAGTCACCCCCAAGAGAACCTCTTTTGTTGCTTAGATGTGTTCTCTCTCTCCAGCCAACACAACGAGCAAACTCACCGCCCTCCCCCTGTCTACATGGGACATGACTCCCAGGGGTGTGGACCTTCCTGGCAACGTGGGACAGAAATCCTGGAATGAGCTGGAACTCAGCATCTAGGGATTGAGAAAACCTTCTCGACTAAAAAGGGGAAGAGCGAAATGAGACAAAATAAAGTGTCAATGGCTGAGAGATTCCAAACAGAATCAAGAGGTTATCCTGGAGGCTATTCTTACGCATTAAATACATATCACCTTGTTAGTCAAGATGTAATGGAGAGGCTGGAGGGAACTGCCTGAAAGTAAAGCTGTGTTTCAGTAGCCATGTTTCTTGAAGATGATTGTATAATGATACAGCTTTCACAGTGTGACTGTGTAACTGAAAATCTTGTGTCTGATGTACCTTTTATCTACCTTATCAACAGATGAGTAATACATATGGAATAAAAATAAATAATAGGGGGAACAAATGTTAAAATAAATTTAGATTGAGATGCTAGTGATCAATGAAAGGGAGGGATAAGGGGTATGATATGTATGAATTTTTTTCTACCTTTTTATTTCTTTTTCTGAATTGATGCAAATGTTCCAAGAAATGATCATGATGATGAACATGCAACTCTGTGATAATATTGTGAATTATTGATTATGTATGTAGAATGGAATGATTATAAGTTAAGAATATTTGTGTTTGTTTGTTATAGTTTTAAGAAAAATTAGAAAAATTAAAAAAAGAAAAAAAAAGAATGACCATCAGGTAACTGCTTAACTTGAAAAATAATTCTAGATAAAATCAAATACTGAACAGATGAGAGCAGGTCACGGGGACTGTGACAACTGCTATGCAATGGCTAACACCAAGGAGGCGTAATTACCTGGGAGGGCTGTGGCCTTGGAGGCACTGCAGGAGGGTGCGTGACAACTCCAGCCTGCTGCTGTCCTGTGGGAACACATAAGCCTTCTTTAAGAGAATATATAATCACTCTGGTCACAGAAGAACAGGCTGAATGACTGTGTCCCATGATAGAGATTTCTTGGAGGGCAAATAGGCTCTTGTCCAGCTGCCAGCCCTGGCCCTTGTGTCCAAATCACATGCTTTTTCTTGGGGCTCATTTCTCTTATTACCTTGACTGCACAATGCCCTCCTACCTGCTCCCAAGTTATCAGATACTCTGATTCTCATCGCCCATCTCTGACTGTTCTTTAAACCATCAAATATGAAGACTTCCACATTTTCCCTTTTCACTTGACACTTCATTCTACATTTCTATGTAAAGGATTTTTGGCTCACGAGTCCAGGGACCTGTTGAATATTTTCCCTCGTCCTCCTCACTCCAAACTCATAATGACTGAAACAGAACACCATCACCCTCTGCCAAAACTTTTCTATTTCAACCAACAGTAACAACCCTACCAGTTACATACAAATAGAAACCTTGGTGTCAATTATGACTCTTCTCTCTTCCATCAAATTAGTAAACAAGACCTATCACTCCCCTCCCACTTAACATCACACTACATGTTTTTTTTTTTAATGTCCCATGACATCTCGCAGTTCCTATCTTTTGTACCTAAATGCATTTTAGATAGTCCTTAAGAAAAAATTCCCTCTCATATGATATTGATTAACTCAGTTTTTCTTCAGATAAATGTAAGAAAAATTAAATAAATATTAAAAGAAAAAGACCACGATACTTTGTGACGGGAATGCATTTCCCCAGGTTATGGCTCGCTGGCCCTACCTGCAGTGACTGCGAAGGCCCGGTTCATGTCTAAGGACGAGGATCTAGAATGGGAGGGCTGTGGCCGTGGAGGAGGAGGCGGGGGTGCAGTGTTATCGGGCGAAGCTCCCGAATGAGACCTGCAAAATTCAGCCCATCAGAACTCCTCACCACTGCTGATACTGGAGCATCTTTCCTTTCAAGCATTCAAACTCAGCTAAGCAGTAAAGGATCTAACCAGCTGCAACATTTTTCTCAAGCAGGTGCATAAATACTAGAATAAATAAAGAAGCACTCTAAGATGTGCCTTAAATATGGGGTTATTTAAGGCGGCAAATACTTTCCTTTATAAAATCAGACATTAGGCTAAATTCCAAAAATTTTAAAAATAAAGTTATTAACATGGATTCAAGATAGACTATGAACCTAACATAATATTTTCTCATTTGGATATCTGTAATAGTAATCTGAAAAACTATTTAAAAAAAAAAAAGAAACTCTATTTCGTTTTTGATTCACTTTCAACCTGCTTTAGCCTGGGGTTTGGGGAAGGTGAGGAGGATCTGGCTCCAGGAACTGCCTACTCTATGCCCCCAAAGCCAGCCCCCTCTGGAGGTGACTATACTCATTATTGACTCTTGAGATTCACTATTTGTCACTAAAGCCTCCCACTTCTGAAAAGAGACTCTCTGTGGATCCTGTGATCTGTTACTCATATAAAGATCTAACACAGAAATAAAATCCAAGATGAGTGAGAACTCAGTGGCTCAGAGGAGGAACAGGACAAACAGCCTTTCACCTCCCGAAGGCTCTGGAGACTCTGCTGCTCGTCTTTCCCTGCATCCCCAGGAGTGTGGCAAAGGAGACTGAGCATGCGTAAGTAAAGAGGAGAAAGGCTGCTGCTGCCCCGCACACAGCTTTCAGTGCACAGATGGGCCCCTTGCTACTCTGCCCCACGCCAGGTGGCTGTGCTTCTGGATGGCTTCTTAGACAAAATTCTTTTGGTACTTGCCATAAGGCTGCACTGCAAATCTGTACATTTATTACTTTAACAGATTTACACTGTTTACTTTCAACAGGGACTATACTAAACTTCTACTGCGGAGAAGTAAACAGTTCTTTTTAAACCTTCCACAAAATAACCAGGAAGAAAATAAAGGTTCCTTTTGGTTTTCTATTAAAGTTGAAAAAATGAAAATTATTTGCTTTTTTATATAACTCAAAAGGTAACCCAATAGCCTTCAGAAAGTAGAATAATTTGTGCTTGGTTCTAAACAATTTTAACTGATAAAATATAACAGGAAACTTAAACATGCTTTTATTGATGGAAATACTGACCTTTGACGAGTTACATTGTTCCCGATTTGTTCTGGATCAGAAGCATAAGAGTCTGAACTAGTGTAACCATCTGCAGATAAATGGAATACATCCTATTTAATAATAATCATTGTTCTACTTTTTACTCTACATACCCCAAACAATTACAACTGATACAGTTTTTGAAATCAGAGATATTCAAAGATTGGCTAAAAAGGCTGTTTACCCCACTGTCAGTAAAGGCAAAAAGTTAAATATTAATGAAATAAACCTCAGCATATTCATTTAAAGTACTATGCAGATAATATTAAATTCTGGAAAAACTATTATTTAATGACAAAAATATTCCAAATAACTCACCATGAAAAGAGGTAATAAAATAGTACATATATTATGTCATTTTATAAAATAGTATAATTATTATATACGCACAGAACAAGGATTAAGATTGACACCGAATATTAATCATCATCATCTGTGGAATAGTGACATTATGGATAATTTTTTGTTTTTGATCTTCTGTGCTGCATTTCTACAATACATGTGAATTATTCTTTAATGAAAAAGTCATTTTGAAAGGACAAATTATAAATATTTTAAATAAAGAAAATATTTTGAAATTGTTAATGTGACAATGTTAAAAGCTGGATTGGGAATAAAATGTGCTCAGAAATAATAAAATTTATGGAAGTAGCCAAGGGTCTCTGATTTAGCTCCTAAGGAAACTCCACTTCCAACTTCCTCAAAATTGTATGAGGAGCAGACAGTATTGGAAGTAGATTAACAGCTGTGATGGAACAAAGAAATTAAAAAATAGAAACTTAAGGGACACTTTGAAGGGATGTTACTTGCAAGTGTTTTAAAAACTGAAAGAACTGGCTATTTGGTTAGTTTCACTGTAAAACTTAGCCCTTTCCTTTTTCTTGTCAAATCACCGAATTATTTAACTGGTTCAAGGACGTATTTCTGTTGTGATGTTCTAACAGACATCTCAAACTTAACATATTCCAGGTCTGCTCCCAGACACAACTGCTCTTATCATAAGCTTCCTCACCTCCCAGTTGCTCAGGTCAAAACCCTGGAATTGTCCAAATATAACCAGAATTCAACCACTTCTCGGCACATCTGCTGCTCCCTCCCTAGACCAAGCCATCACCTTCTCTTGCCTGGATGAGTCTGACAGTCTCCTAAATAGCCTCTCCCTGTTTCAGTTATGGCTTTCGCCCAGCCTATTACCAATTTGGCAGCTAGAGTTAGAGTGATCCTGCTAAAT
This sequence comes from Myrmecophaga tridactyla, assembly GCA_004026745.1. Classification (NCBI taxonomy): domain Eukaryota; kingdom Metazoa; phylum Chordata; class Mammalia; order Pilosa; family Myrmecophagidae; genus Myrmecophaga; species Myrmecophaga tridactyla. The sequence goes on along the minus strand of PVIY010061753.1, from coordinate 2,642 downwards.
GGAAGATCAGACCATGTTACTTCTCCCTTCAAAACCTGCCAATGCCTCATCCATCTCATGCAGCAGAAGTCCACATCCTTACACAATATCCCTACGGTAACAATGTTGCTGTTCTATCACTACCTGTGGCCAGCCAAACTTGCCATTTCTGTTCCAGGTGGTTACTTGCTGTTCCCAGTTGAAGCCAGGTCAGTTCCTAACTCAGGGCTTCACATGTGCTGCTCACTGTGCCTTCTTCACAGCTGATGCCTTCAGCTCCTTCAAGATTTAACTCCAGCTGCACCTTCTGGCCAGAGCCCTTCTTTGACCATTTCATTACTCTTGCTTCCCTTTCCCAGTTTTATTTTTATTCTCAGTTTTAATCACCTGACTACAACTTTTCCTTTTCTTTTCTTTCCCCCCATCTTTCCCCATAGAATGTAAGCCCTTTTCCCCATAGAATATAAGCTCCATAAGGGCAAAGACTTTTTTTTTTTCCTGTTTTATTGCAATGTCCTCAGTGCCTAGAACAGAGCCTGGCACATATTATCTAATGAACACTGCCTGATGAATCAATCTGTAGGAAAGAAAGGAGCTAATGCAGAAGAGCCAATAGCCCAGACCTGGCTCTTCTGAAAGGGATGCATTACAGGAAGCCTGCCTTGAAGCAGGTTCAAGAGGCAAAGGGCAATCATTTAACTATACATTGAGTGGAGAGTTTAAAAGGGCTGATTATTCCCTATAGTATTCCGTGAAGATAGTATTAAGTGATTATACATTCAAATTATTCAGAGCCTATAAATCCAGACTCAATAAGCTTCAAATGGAAAAAGAAATGCTATCTTCACTTACCTACAGTATTTCCAGAAGGAAATTTCACTGATGAATTTATCTTATTTTCTTCTGAAAGGTCAGGAGGTTTCACAAGTAATGGGCTAGTAGGATTAGTATGATCTAATAGAGAATTAATATGTAAAAATCAAGATGTAGATATTTGAATTGATAAATCCATAGATCTCAGAGGACACAATCAGGTTGATTTTATTTACCTACTCTGAAGAAGTGATAGGTGAATTCATGGGATATCACAAAACAATATTTTTAATAAAAACATATGTAAACCCATTTATACAGAATTTTCTTTTCAGTTATAATAGAGGATACTTCATAATGAAAAAGTTAATCTGCATGTTCATACTTTGTTAATTTTATCACTGGATCCCTATAAACAAAATACCACACAATGGGCTGTCCGATAAGTAATTTATGATGTTGACTTACACAGAAAAGCAATCTACTTTTGAATAACTCAACTAAACCATTTAATCTAAAATGGGAAATTTCATGCGTTCATATTAAAACACTGGTTTGTTTTAATGTTTACTTTTTCAGTGTAGAGTTCAAACACACTTTAAATATAAATTCACAAAAGTAACCATAAAAATCCACAGGCTATTAGAAAACTCACATTTTCCAAATGTCCTTATTTTAAAACTTTATAATTTCAATTAAATAATTTCCTTTAAAAAACTGAAATAGAAATAAACATAAATATATGTATGTATAATGTCTGAAATTACTGGGTTAAAAAGTAAGCAATTATGAAAGAACCTTGAGCCTTGACAGAATTATCATTCCTATTTTTATTCTGATACCAAATCAATATACAACCCAGCAACAGCACCCTCACCACTGCCAGTTCTTTTAAGCTCCATTTCCTGCATGTGGATTTTGCTTGGAGTCATTCGAATGGGAACTGGATGAACAATAGCAGTATCCTAGACAAATGGGAGGAAACACAGAATTTGTATTAAAAATATCAAGCTAATACCATGAAATAATCAAAACCAACAAGACTTTAAAACTGGTGTATAAAATTTCTCATTCACACTAAGGCTTAACTAAAGATACAGTTTTTAGATTAAAAGTTCCAAAATTACATTTAAAAAATCATTAATAATGCCCATTAACCTGACTTATTTTACAGCAGGTACATTTAAAGTTTTGAGTAATTAAAATCTGCATGAACAAAATGATCATATAAAGATATAGTTCATGACAATATTCAAAAGCAAGGTGTTCAGTAATCTGAGGAAATTATCTAAATAAATCTGAGCCTTTAATGTTGAAATGAGCTATTTTATGAGAACCCAAAGACTAAGTAACAGCCTTAAAACTCATTTTTACCACCCACCTGCTCTTTTGTGCTCAAGAAAATCTGACAACTTTTTTGCCTATAAAACAAACTTAATACTGACTCTCTATAGGTTAGGTACAATTGTTTAAATTTGACTTCAAAATTTAGTGTGAAATGTCCACACAGGAGTCCATCTTCAAGAGGACCAAGACCCCTACCCTAGCACTCTTCCTCCACCTTTCTCATGACTATGATACAGCTGGTATTTCTAAACTTCAAGTCTAGTCAGTGGAGTAAAGGAATTGGCAGCACAGACTTTTGAAAAGAATGAAAAGTAAAGGGAGGGAAGCGGATGAAGACAGGGCAGGGAGGGGCCCCTGGGCCCACAGGCAACCCGGCCCAGGACTGGTATCCTCTGGAGGAACCAGGGTTGACTGGACATCTGGTTTGCCACCAAGACACCTGCTGAGGACATTGTTGTAGGCTCTCATGGGGGGTTGGCCTCTCTTCCAAGGAGTAAATTCAT
>PVIY010061752.1:0-11120 GCA_004026745.1 Myrmecophaga tridactyla | reverse complement strand
GAAGCCAGGAGAGAAAGCTAGCAGATGACGCTGTATTCGCCATGTGCCCTTCCAGCTGGGAGAGAAGCCCTGACTGTGTTTGCCATGTGCCTTCTCACTTGAGAGAGAAACCCTGAACTTCATCGGCCTTCTTGAACCAAGGTATCTTTCCCTGGATGCCTTTGATTGGACATTTCTATAGACTTGTTTTAATTGGGACATTTTCTCAGCCTTAGAACTGTAAACTAGCAACTCATTAAATTCCCCTTGTTAAAAGCCGTTCTGTTTCTGGTATATTGCATTCCGGCAGCTAGCAAACTAGAACAGCAGTGTAAAAGGTTTTCACAGTAGACATCTTTAAAGTAGATCATTTAGGCAAATAGAAAAACTCATTTTATCTGCAGAAGCCGTCCCCTCAGAACACTCACATTCTGCTATGATAAAAAAAAAAACCCAACATACAACCTATAAATAAATACAACTAGAAGTGTTTCTCAGTTACATTATTTTATATTTATGTTCTTCAGAACCAAATAACCAAAAGGATTTCCACATTTCCACATTTATAACTGAATTACCTCAGGACCCAGGACTGTAGGAGAAATCAGGGGTTGCTTATGCCAAACTCCAGCTGTGGCCAGCTCCCTGTCATACCGTTATCTTTTTGAGAGGTTCATGGTTGGGCCACAGACTTCCCTTCCCTCTGAGCCCTGCCTGGGCCATGCTTCCTCTCCCTCCATAGACCAGAACTGGTCTAGCACATCTCTCCTTACCTCCAAGTCCCAAAGGCAAGCAAACAGCAGTTGTGGGCTTTTTCTAAGGGATTTTTACTATTCGGGACACATTAGAAATAAAGCTGAAAGACACTTTAAATAATTTAACAATATATAATGAGTACCTACTACATGCCAGGCACTGTCCTAAGCACTGGTGGGGAATTGAACTTAACAAGTAGAAATCCCTGGCCTTGTGGAACTTACATTTGGGTAAGAGATGGGGTAATAAAGAGAAGGTAAGATAAATACAGTAAATAAGAATTTAATATTATATAATTGCTATGAAGTGCTGGAAAAGTGAAATTTTAATTAGGGGAATCAGTGTAAGATTCACTGGAAAGGCAAAATTTAAATAAAGACTTAGAAGACATGAGGAATGGATATCTGCAGGAAAAATGTTCCAGACAGAGGGAATGGCCAGTGCAAAGGTCCTGAGGTAGAAGCAAACACAGGAAAAATTACTAAGTATCAGGAAATTATAGACGCCTCACTACAAAAGGTACCTAAAATTTATTTGAATGCAAAGGGACTAGATTCTGATCTTTTTTAAAAATTATCTTCTACAGCCATCTCATTTCTTAAGTCTCTGTCCAGCCCACGCTTTGACTCATCAAATTGTCTGCATGGCTCATGCTGCATTGAATAATGATAGGAGACCCACACCAGGGACCTAAGGGAACTGGAAGCAGTCATCACTGGGGAGGATAAATGGCAACAAACCGAAGGGCTTCACTGAGACTTTGCTCAATTCCTGGGCTGCCTCTGCTTTCGGACAGAACTGTAAATGCAGGGATGGGAGCTACAAGAAGGGCTGTGTTCGGGGACTCGGCTCTCCCTCCTGAGTCCCAGCAATCACTGCAGTCTCACCTTGCCTTGTCCGTGTATGGGTTTCCTTGTCTGCTGTTTGCCTCCGTCCCCTGAAGGCTAGCTCCATGAGAGCAGGGTCCGTCCCCTGAAGGCTAGCTCCATGAGAGCAGGGTCCCGTCTGACTAGCACAACCCCCAAATCACCCAGTGCGTGCAGGTGCTCGGGACAACACCTGTTTCTAAGGCCTAAGCCTGGAGCCCTCGTTGTGGAAGCAAGCCTGCGAGGAAGGAAAAGGCATCAGCCCGAAGCTGATACTTTCTCTGGGAAAAGACTGCAATTTCTACACACAAGAAGTTTACTTTTAAAAGAGCACACATCTGTTTCCCAAGACAATCCTTTCCTACTAGCACAGACCTGGATCTCATTAGGGAAAAGAAACAACCGTCCTATACCCGCTCCCCCAACTACCCGCCAAGGGCCTGCCTTCAGTCAATACATGGAGAAATCTTTATCTGAGCAAAGTGCTATCCGCCCTCCCTCAAATAGAAAGTGGTTGAGAGAGAGGGAAGCAATGGCACGAGGCATTAAAAAAAAAAATAGAATTGTAATTATTGAGGTGGTGAAAATTGTTCTCAGGATGCTAGGCAGAGAACTATTCCCATTACATTAATAATAATAATAAAATGTCTTCGCTTCCCATGACAAGAAGTTGCAAATCTAAATAATTTTATCTTCTCCTCTGAATATTTCCCAGGATACAACGGTAGCTCTCAGGCAGATAGAAATTATTCATTGAGTACATTAAAATACTCCCTTTCAAAAATGATTTCGAGATAATATTTGTTACGTGCCTTTGGTAATTTTACATATATATATATGTGTATGTATGCATGTATTCACCCACACACATATTTATAAATGCATACACAAGCACCAATGTATAAATTTATATATATTTCTTTTACTAAAATGCTCAATTTTGTTAATGGAGCAGTTTAAACTTTGTACAGTAATTTAATCCACTGTAACAGAGATAAAAAGATATATAGCTATGTCTTATCTGAAACATCAATAATATTTATATATTCAAGCAGTGCTTTTAAAGATTTCTTCATATAATTTGTCATAAAATCAAAGCACCACATCTCAGTTAAACAGACCCAGAAATATTTTAACTATTCTTCTACAGCATAATAAGTATTAGTTCATTAAGTTTTCACTACCTAAGTAATGAAAGCTTATACCTCCCCTACAAATACAAGGATGCTTTCTTGTTGAAATGAACACACTGTTGTCTTCGTGTTTCAGAACTTTGTCTTATTCGCAAGGTCACAAAGTCAACTCAGTCAGCATGGTCTGACACCAAACAAACTCACAAATACCAAAGTGTAAGCCAGAAGACCATCAAAATTAATTGTATCATCATATTTTAGAGCCTCAAAGGACTCTAGAGAACAAATGTTTCAACTCTTTCATTTTACTATTGAGAACAGAATTGTTGAATAATTTGGCCAAGGCATGACTAGACCCATATTTCTTCCTTGCACAGTTAATGCTCTTTAATTTACAGTAGGCTGTTATTATTGGGGGAGGGAGGAGTGGAAGGTGGGAAATTAAATTCATGTTTTTGCTTTAGCAACCATGGAATCATTGCCATAGCTTATTACAGGGCCTTCCAGAGATTACTGCTCAACAAATCATGGCAAAACATGAATGAATGGATGGGTGGATGGGTGGATGGGTGGATGAATGAATAGATCTAATTCTTTTAAATATATGTGCTTCAAATTGCACTTCCTTCTGGCCATGGGAAAACCTAGCAAATCTTTTCTGTGTCTGCCAAGGAACAATCTGGCAAACAGTTTTCCCAGTCTGAAGAACATTAAAGTATAACTATCCTGGGCAGTACTGGATGGTTTTCTCCATGTTGAATTCTTTGTTTTCTCTGTTTAATATATTTTCAAGGGGACATTAGCTCTGCACTCATGAACTCTGCACTCATGATCTTTTTACAATGACTATAAGACTGATAAAATGGTGTAACCCCCGTTCCAAATGTTATGTAATTTTTAACTTTAGGTGTACTCATTTACTTCTAGAATATGCCTCACTATTAGCTCAACATGAAATCAAGAAAGGCTCTATTTCTTAGACTTTTGCCTGATTCCCTTTATAAATAAGTTATACTTTTTATCTGTAGCCTCTGTATGTTCATTATGTGCTACGGTGGTTTGTTCTTTTGTTTGTTTAAATCACCACTGTTTCATAAGCTTGCTAAACACTTATTGTTTGCACCATTCTATGTGATACTTGCCCACTTGCTATATTTTACCATTACCTATTTCAGGTGTATGTCTCACTGCTTAGTGTCAGGAGCCATGACTTCCTCACTTACAGTGAGTACTCGATAAATTCATCTTGTTTCGCCTCAAGTTTAATTGTCTGGAATTACCAGAAACAGTCATGTAAAAACTTCTCTCCAATGAAACAGTTAAGTTAGAAATGCACATTCCTTTCAAAATTGTTTGTAAGCATTTAGAAAAGGATGAAATAATGGAAAGGAGTCCAAAATAAGTTCACTTAGGATGTCATTAATGAGAAAACTCACTTTTTTTTTTAACAGAGTTACTAGTTTGATAGATGAAGAAAATGTCAAACATATAGAATATCTGCATTTCAATGTAATAGCTAGTGGATTCATTAATCCACTAATCCACATACCTTTATGCAAATGATGGTGAAATTTGGGTTGGGAAGTGAGATGATCATATGGATTTAATTAGTCCATTCATCCATTTACTCAACAAATATTGACTGTCTACTAAATACCAGATTAAATTCAAAGCATAGCAACATTAATGAGCCACAGACCACACCTAAAGTAGCTCACAGTCTAGTGACGGGATAAACATAAATTAGTGGTAGAGTTATAAACAAAGGCATATATTAAACAGTAATAAACAAGACTGGGATGGGAGTAGAAGGCAGGCTCCAGAAGAAGGATCAGGAAATATTTCAGCTTATTTAGGGAAACTGAACCTTTTTTTAAAAAATGAGTAAGTTTTGATGAAATGAAGTTCAGGGTGACAGTATGTGTGGGGAGAATTTCAGCCAAAGGAGACCATAAAAACAAACAACAAACAGCATGGGGTATGGAGGAAACTGTAAGCCATTTAGTGTTGTAAGAACATCAAGCCCAGTTTAGGGAGTTCTGGAAGATGATGATGCAAAAGAGTCACATCATGAGCTTGAGTGCCAGGCTGCAGACTTGGATTTTGTCCTGTAGGTGACAGGAAGCCATTGGAGGGTTTTCATCATGTGAACCACATAAGTGAATTTGTATTTCAGACAGATGGTAATGGAAATAAGTGGAGAACAGAGCTGGGGGAAAAGACCAGAAGGAAGGCTGCCTGATAAGAGATTACTGTTGTCTGTTCGTAGAAAAGGAGAACCTAAACAAAGGTTGTGGTAGAGAGATGAAATAAAGGAACTTTCCTAATATTGAGTAAGTAAAGTCAGCAAGATTTGGTGAACAATTGGGGGTATATAGTAAGGAGGAGGAAGAAGTCAAGATTGTGTCTAGATTTCAGGCACAGATGGAGTGCAATGACATTGATGAAGTTAGAAAGTTTGGGGACGGAGACAGTTGGATTTTGTTTTAGATATATCGGACATAGGGTCTTTGAATCAGAAAGCTGCTAATCAATGTCCAGGTGTCTGAAGAAGAGTGTCTCTCATTGGCCCCTGGTTATTTCAATAAACTTATTAAAATAATTGGATACCACATGGATAGCAAACCTGCCAAATATCCAGATTACAGTAAACTGGAAGGGCTAACAAATAAATAAAATAAAGACCAAAAAAATGATCCCAGGCAGGCTGAAATATAAATCAAGATTAAATTTAATAGGAAAACATAAGAAATCCTGCATTATACGATGGGAAGATGTGACTTGACAGGTGTTCACATGAAAATAAATGGGAGTTTTAGTGGAAGTTAATCTATATTGAGACTGAAAACTTGGATTCAATTCATAAATATGTATAATGCATTTTTGTTGGTGTTTTGTTTTTTGTTTTTGTATTTTTGGCATTGGCAGGCTCCAAGAATGTAATATATTTTTAATAAGACAATTTTCAGATCCACAGAACTCTCAAAGTTATATCAAAATATTTCAGTGGCCACCACAGTGGACGGCAAAGAAAAGCATGGTGGTGGACCTCACCTGTCCAGCAAACTCCCCTTCAACCAGAACAGATCCACTTTTATTTATTCTATAAAGCAGATCCTTTAACTCTTTACTCTCAGGTTCCTAGGCTAAAGGGATACAGTCCAGGAGCAACTTATATCCATGTTGCACTCCCATGACAAAAGTCTGTCTGCAATGAGGGAGAATGAAACCAAAAGGTTAGAAGAATTATAGCTGAAAACCGCAGAACGCCGTTCTGCTTGTGTCCCAGGCTCCAGTTTCTAAGGTTTCTGGCTTTGTCCTGGTCTTTATAAGTGGTGTCCAATTCTGTACATTACTTATTTCAATATTTACAATCACTTGCAACCAGAGGGTCTTGACAAAAATAAACACATAACAAGGCCATTATATAAAACAAAAGCAAGCTGGAGTGAGATGTACACAAACATGTTTTCATTTGTTCCATGAACATTTCTGAGCATTGACAACTGGTAGGTAACATGTGGATTCTGGGGACAGAATGGAAATGACAGATACATAAACCGGCAAGCATAGAATGTACAATATAAGTGTATACAGATTTGGGTATAGATGTAATAAAGCTAAAAATGGATGAAAATTACTATACATTTATGAGATACCATAAACGGTATTATTTGTAGGCTAAAAGTTGAAAATATGTTAGAACCAACGGAACACCAATCTGACCAGTTAGAAAATCATAAACGACTAGTGTGGCTACTGGCCACACTGATAGGTACCAGCTGAATATATCAGACCTGATTATGTGTCAGATTACTTCCTTTAATTCGCCCTATAAATTAATTATCATCCCTGAATCCTCAGTGGTTTTAAAGGCATACATCAGAAAGCAGGAAGAGGTTAGAGGTAGTAATTGAAAATTGAGTTTATGCCAGTTTTTCTGATTACAGGCATCATGCAATTTATTGCTCGCTAATTGAATTGTAGAGTTTTTCTCCATGAGGATTTGGGGCCAAATTTGAAATTGGTGGACTTTTCTAAAATTACTTGGTCAAAAGGTAAGAAGGCCTATTCGGTCATATTCCTTTTAAAAGATATTTCCATCAGCTAATTTACACAGTGGACCTCGGTGGTGGAAAATCATTAATGTTATTGTTTTTGATTAACAGCATTTGGGAATCAATAATTTACAGAGTAATCTGTGAATCAAAGTAATCTAAAGAGGTTAATCAGTGCTCTGCCATCACAGGCTAGATTGAAAGCACATGTTTAATGGCAGCATGCTGTGGACAGAAACAAAAGGGAGCGCATACAGTGAAATCAGAGACAGCCAGATAAAGCAAAGAATCAATCCCTTTTGCAGCCAAGAGTTTGGGATAGTCATAAAGCTTCACTGCCCAAAAGCAGCAGGGGCAACTTCATTTGAATTAAGAGAATGGCAAGAAAATTGAATGTTATAACAAGGTAACAGGTTATTGCTTATGCACAATTATTTGTGTAAAGTCAGCATGTCTATTCCCAAAGCACTTGATACTGAGATCAAGACAATCAGTAATAATGAAAGTAATGTATAAATGCCTTCTCAGGTATATTCAATTTTAGCTAGTTGCAGGGTATAAAAACTTGTCACTGGAATAGAGTATAGGCTGAAATGTTACCAATTCTTTGTAAAGCCTATAACCTTCAGCGAGCTAGATTAGAAATGCAGCACTTTTCTCATTTACTTAGCTGTGCATAGTGTACTATTAACCAAATAAACATTAAAAGGAGGATAATGGCTCTTGTGTTTGACTTGGTAGTTATCTTACAGGCTTTTCCAAATGGACAGAACTGTGAGCATTAAACTTTTATAATACTAGAATTCTCTGTATGGAAACTTCAGGAGTACAGAATGTTTTAAATAAGTATGTTTCATGTACTCATGCACCACTAACACTTAACTACTTCTCACGAGCGGTTCTCATTTACATGTCACAATAAAAGATTCAATCACCAGCTTTCTTGGTATTTTTAGGGGAAGGCATCAGTAAAGAACAAAAAATTTAAAGATTTGATGAAAAAATAAGCAGTGAATCATATTTTTTAAAAAAAATGCACCCTCTGGAATTTTAAAATAATTTCTAATATATTCCCTAACCACAAAAAACAGTCTATAGAAAAAAAGTCAACTTTTCCCATATTCATAAAAAGTTCACTAGGAAGAATATCTAAATGTCTCGCAAAGCACTCAAAGAATAATCTTCAAAGAACTTATTTAAATAGGCCACCCTCTAAAAAGTTCTTCAACACTGTGCTTATTTACCTTATGTCTTTAAAAATCTTAATGCTTTGTTCCTAAAGGATATTAGGATACATGAGTGTATTTCATATTTTATTGACTTTTCAAACGGAAAATATAATTTTCTCAAAACAAACTCACCCCAAATATTAAAGTAGTAGTTTGTGGCAATATTAAATTAATTATGCAATTAATTAATATTTAATGGCACCCCCATAATTCATAATATGAAATCCAGACTCCTTCACCAGGTTCCCAGAGCCCTTCGAGTTCTGTGCTTGGCCTCTGTTCTAGTTTGCTAGCTGCCGGAATGCAATACACCAGAAACAATGGTTTTTAAAAAGGGGAATTAAATAAGTTGCTAGTTTCCAGTCCTGAGGCTGAGAAAATGTTCCAATTAAAGCAAGTCTATAGAAACATCCAATCTAAGGCATCCAGGGAAAGATACTTTGGTTCAAGTAGGCTGATGAAGTTCAGGGTTTCTCTCTCAAGTGGAAAGGCACATGGTGAACACAGTCAGGGTTCCTCTCTCATCTGGAAGGGCACATGGCAAGCACGGCTTTATCCACTAGCTTCTTCTCCTGGCTTCCTGTTTCATGAAGCTCCCCGGGAGGCATGTTCCTTCTTCAGCTCCAAAGGTCACTGGCTGGTGGACTCTGCTTCTCGTGGCTGTGTCATTCTGTTCTGCTCTCTCTGAATCTCCTTTACTCTCCAAATGTTTCCTCTTTTATAGGACTCCAGAAACTAATCAAGACCCACCCAAATGGGTGGAGACATGTTGTAATCTAATCCAGATTAACAACCACTCTTGATTAAACCACATCTCCAGGGAGATGATCTGATTACAGTTTCAAACATACAGTATTGAATAGGAATTACTCTGCTTTATGAAATGGGATTTTGAGTAAAACATGGCTTTTCTAGAGGACATACATCCTTTCAAACCAGCACAGCCTCCTTTCCCAGCTCATCCACCCATCCCATGTACTTCACCAGCCAGCCTCTATAATACTCTCCCAAGCCTCAGAGTCTCACACATGCAGGGTCCTTGTCTGGAATCTCGTTCCCCTTTTGTCTACCTAGAGAATGTTTATTTCAGCCTTAGCTCAAAAATCACCATCTCAAGGTGGAAAATGTTAAACTTGGGGGAATCTGGGGATCTGGGGACTGGGGGGGTTTTAGAGTCCTCTCTATGGAGTTTGGATGATTTTTGCAACTGTCCTGTAAGTTTGAAATTATTTCAAAATAAAAATTTTAAAAGTTAAGAGAAAAAAGAATCACTTTTAAAATTAATTAATTAATTTCCCTTTAGAGATGTCGGGAACAGAGCTTGATTTTAATTGTCAGCAGCGATGTGGTATGTTCATTTTGAAATCCTCCTGGATTTTACCTTGTAGGTTGACAATTTTCTGCTTATGACAGCAGGAACTGCAGGAACTTCCCACCCCACTGCAAGGAACATGTAAGCCCAGGGTTTCAGCCCTACTCATTACTTTGATTCTCTGTTCTGTAGTTTGTTTCTGAGTCTGGCTCTGTTTTTTAATTTTTAATTTTATTGATAGTGCAGTGCTAGGATCATGAGGAAACTGTTTCTTATGAAAAAGGAGAATAGTCTCTATGTAAATGGGAGAATTCCCAGATCCACACTTGCATACCTAAGACAAGGGGCATGCACAGAAAAGATCAGGGAGACTCTTATACTTTGACCTAGAGTTATTCCCTAAACTCATTGTTTGGATAAGCTCTGAAGGAGAGCATTTGCACAGGTTAATCTGCAAAGACTGGGAAAGGTATTTTATTTTTATCCTCCTTTCTGTTGTTGTTAGCTCCTGGCATTCAACGAATGCTCTCTCATAAACTCTAGCTGGATATAAGCTTAAGGAACAGATGCCTCAGAGACTAAATTCCACTGATAATACATTAAAATATCAAAATGTTCATGTTTCAACAAAAGGTTACAAAACATACAAAGACATAGGAAGCAGTGGTTCAGACAAAGGAGACTATGAAAGCATTAGAGATTATTAATGAGGAGGATCAAATCTGGGATATTCCAGGCAAAGATTTTTTAAAGGTCCTAAATATGCGCAAAGAGCTAAAGGAAAACATGGACAAAACCTAAAAGAAATCTGTAAAATGATAGAGGAACACCAAGAAAGTATTAGTAGAGAGATGGAAATGATGAAAAGGAACCAAAGAGAACTGAAGATCAGAGTAACAGAAATTTAAAATTCCCTGGAGTGCTCCAACAGCAGATTGAAGTTGGTAGAAGAAAGAATCAGTGAACTTGAAGATAAGACAATTGAAATCATCTAGTCTGAAGAGCAAAAAGAAAAAAGAATGAAGAAAGGTAAACAGGAACAGAGGAGCCTGTGGGACACCATAAAGCATACTGATAAACACATCATGGGAGCCCCAGAAGGAGAAGAATGAGAGAAAGGGACAGAGAGACTATTCAAAGAAATAATAGCTGAAAATTTTTTAAATTTAACAAAAGACATGAAGATACACATCCAAGATTCTCAACAAACTCCAAACAGGCTAAATCCATGTTATAATCAAACTGTAGAATGCTAAAGATAAAAAAAGAGAATTCTGAAAACCATAAGACAGATGCAATGTGTCACATACAAGGTGACACTATAAGATAAAGCACCAACATCTCATAAGAAACTGTGGAGGCAAGAAAGCAGTGGGAAGACATTTAAAGTGTTGAAAGCAAAAAATTGCCATCCAAGAAAGCAATAAGGCATTCCCAGAGAAACGAAAGCTGAGGGACTCCCTCATTACTATGCTAGCTGTACAAAAAAATGCTGAAGAGAGTTCTATAGGTTGAAATGAAATCACTGGATGATGACTAAAACTACATGAAGAAATAAAGATCTCTGATTAGATAATGATGTAGGTAAATATAAATTCTAATACTATTGTATTTTTTATCTGTAACTCCACTTTTTACTTCCTACCAGATCTAAAAGGCAAATACATAAAACAATGATAAAGTAATGGTTTTGGATTTATAAGGTATAAATATATAATTTGAGACAAGAACTACATAAAAGTGGGAGGACAGAGGGGTATAGGAACATAGTTTACGTGTACTGTGAC
>PVIY010061751.1:0-10875 GCA_004026745.1 Myrmecophaga tridactyla | reverse complement strand
CCCCCTCCACCTGTGCCAACAGGCGACGAAGGGCAGGGGCAGGACAGAGCAGGGTTGGGTGTGAGTCTGGTGGCCTCACTTTGGAGTCATGGGTCCATTCTGAGAGCCCATACTGGGGTCCCACCCGAGCCCCCTGCCTGGCTCCAGTGCGCGCCTTTAACTCTTCTCTTGAGCAGGAAGCCTCGTCCTCACTGGCACCTGCTCCCTCCCGGACTGAACTGCTGCTAGGAGGAGAGGAGGCGAACGCCCCTCCTTGCAGCCCCCGTTTCCCTCCAGCCCCCAGCCTCCGGGGACAGACGCCCACCAGAGCAAAGACTAAGAGCTGGGGGAGAGGACGGCCACAGGATGGGCGCAGGGCCGGCCCCCACCTCGGCGCCCCAGCTCCCCCAGCTGGGAGCACGGGCACTCGAGCCTGCTGCGGTGTGTCTCCAGGCCCCGTGGCAGGCGGGGACAGGGTGGCCGGCTCTGCCTGCGGCCCCCACAGCTGCAATCTGGGAGGGGAGGAGGGCAGGATGGGGAGCCGGGGCTGGTGGTGCCGCACACACCCCTGTGCACGCACAGAGAGGAGGGAGAAAGATAACTGATGGGTAGTATTTTAAGGCATATTAACCCAATTACAAGTATATTTTTACAATCGTGGCTCCAACATTTATCACGCAGCGTTTACGAGCCCCCGGAGCCGGGCTGTGTCAAGCACAGGGCTGCAGAGCGCCAGCGTTTCATTACGCCCGGCCCGCGCCGCGCCGTCCTGCTGCTCTTAAACCGCACGATTTTATCAAAATCTTCGGAAATTGAAGCAATCACTAAAAGGTGTCGGGGAATTAAAATGTTCTGTCTCGGTGAAAGAGATACACTTCTTGTAACATATATCAGAGGCTCTGGTTTTTTTTTTAAAGACACATTACTATGCAGAGAAAAGGTTCCCACCGTGGGCAGGGGCCCTGGCAGCAGGCGGCGCAGACAGCGATTCTTCACGCTTAAAAATTGTCTTCCGAGGGACGTGCCGCCCCTGCCGAACATTTCTGTGGCCGCCCCCCTCTCTCGCCCTCTCTCCGAATCTTTTTCTCCCTCTCTCTCTCTGTCTTTCTTTTTTGCATCTGTCTGTCTGCCTCTCCCAGGCCTGCAGCCAGCCCCTGCCCACCTTCCTTGCAGGGCCTGCAGGTCCCAGGGGGGCTTCGGTCACAGACCCCACCGAGCCGGGCCCCCGCGTCGGGGGCAGTCTGGGGGCATTTGTGGTGGGGAGAACACGAGTGCCTCGTGAGCATCTGCAGAGGGCACCTCGCAACCCTGCTAGCCCGCTGGGGCGGGGGGTGGACTGCGCCCCTTTCCCAAGAAAAGGGCCACGGCACAGCCGCCGCCTGCTCTCAGGGTGGCCCGAGGCGTGGCCTGGCCCTGGGGCCCACCCCTGTGCCCGCCCTGAGTGCCTCGGCCCTTGTGGAGCCTTTTGCATGGCTCAGGAGCACAGCGGCCAGGACGCTGCAGGAGGGGCCCAGGTCGTGGCCTGTACTGGGCCCCGGCGGGAGACAGTCCTCTCATGCGCAGTCTTGCCTTGGCCAGCAGTGACCCAGGAGCCACACTCAAGTCCTCTGGGATCCACTCGGTATCTGGGCTGCAGGGAGAGGCATGCTGGGCCACAGGCACAGGGCTCCTTTTTTGACAGGACACTGAAGAGGAGACAAAGGGCCCGAGTGGACTGCAGGTGGACCCACCGTGACATCAAAGCTAGGGTCTCTGGACTCCAAGTGCAGTGCTCCTTCCACTGCCCAGATGGATGGAGGGGGACTGGACCGCTTTCTGGGAGTCACTGGCTCACCTACCACGGGGTTGGGTTAAAGCCCGAGGGCCCTGGGCAGGCTCAATCATGTCAGGAGTCAGGCCCAGGCCACGGCCTGCCCAGGAAACATCCACGTAGCCTTGCCAGGACTGCTAATCCACACTGGTGGCTGTTTCCCAGTTGAGCAGAGGGGCCCGGCCCACCGCCCCGGCCCTCTGCCCGCCTGTCACCCTGCCTGTTGACCCCCTGCCTGGTGCTTTGTTCCTCATGTGCCGTGGCCACTGTCTGCCATCACAGGCTTCAGTGTCCTGCCCCGTGGCCAGGCCACAGTGGGCCGTGGGCAAAGCATGAGGAGGGGCCTGGTCCAGATGGCTGAGGCAATGCCCCTGCTCATCCTGCCCCATGCCCCCATCCAATAAGGCCTGCAGCCACCTGTTGGAGGGGGGCTCTGGATGGGGGCTTGGTGCAGCCAGAGGGCCAGGGCTGCCCTGCCCGGCATCTCAGTGGCTGGTGACGGCCCCTCCCTCTGCCTGCGGCCCCTGCCTGTCCGTGACCCCTGGGGTGCCCTGAGTGTCTTGTCTTGCTCTCTGACCCCAGGATGGGTGCTGGGAACCCAGAGGCTCACTGTCAGCCTGGTTGGGTCCCCACGGCACCAAGATGGCCCTCACTGACCCAAGCATGCTTCCAGCTCCCAGAGAAATGACACCGGGGGAGAGAACCGGGCAGGAGAGATGAGGCGGCTCGGGCCCCAGGTCCTGGCTGGTGGCTGTGGGGGAGGCTGCACTGGCTGGGCCAGACGGACGCAGCAATGTTTGCGGAAGGAATGGATTCTCCCCAGAGCAGACTCGGACTTTCCAAAATGTGAGCAGCTTTAAAAACACTTACGCCATCGACCTACCATGCTGGATGTTTGCAGAGACGAGGGAAGGACCTGAATGAGGATGGTGATGGCGATGATGATGGTGAAGATGATGATGATGGTGATGATGGTGATGATGGTGATGGTGATGGTGATGATGATGATGGTGATGATGGTGATGGTGATGATGATGATGATGATGGTGATGATGGTGATGGTGATGATGGTGATAATGATGATGATGATGGTGATGATGGTGTGATGGTGGTGATGGTCATGGAGACGATGGTGGTGAGCAGCTCCTAGGCACCTGGTTCTACCCTGGGAGGGACATTGTCATCTACTTCTCACGAGGGTGAACTGAAGCCCAGAGCAGCGGGCATCTGTGCCCAGAGCCCCAGAGGAGGAGGGGTACAGGGTTGAACCCAGGGTTGGGGCAGGGTCAGGCCCCTCCCCTTCTCCTCCTCTCCCTCCCACTCCCCTCCCTTTCCCTTTGAACTCCATCGTCTACCTGCCCTTTAGGGCCAGCCACCTCTTCCTCCAGGAAGCCTTCCCAGACCCTGCTGTGGCTCGACACTGTGAGACCCTCTGTGTTGCCTGTCTGCCCCCACCTTCGCGACCTGAAGTCAGGGCCACGCTGTGCCCCCACTGTCCTGCTCCTTACCCAGGGCACATGGGGCGGGGGAAGGGGGCCTGCCCTGGGGGGCTGGGCTCAGCAAGGAGCCTGCTGGCTGGAGGGCCTGCCCAGCTCAGCCGGTTTGGGAGTGCTCGGGGACCCCCTCGGAGGCCCCCCTTCCTGCGGCCCAGCCCTTGGCTCCCGCCCACCCCCACCCCGGTCCCTGCGGACTGCAGCCCTGTGCTTCGTCACGCCGATTCCTCGCGGCGGCCGACAGCCCGCCCGAGTCCGTATTTTCTGCTTGTTGGTGTCACAGATTTTGCCATGCTGGGGTCAAGAGTTATCCTGCCCAGCCTTTTGTGTTCTAAATTTAATTGTTGCACTCCTTTTCTCCCTTAAAAAGATCAGTAAAAACTGTTAATTTGATCAATACTTAATTTTTTCACCCGGCGCGCGTCTCTTCTGCTGGCCTGTGATAAGCAGGCGGCGGGGCAGAGGGACAAGTAAATTGTCAGGAATTCGTCCCGGCGTGCGCGGCCACTCACCACTTAGAGCCGAGTAATTTATACCCCGGCCGGCACTCTGCAATTACCCTGTCTATTGCTGTCGACAGTATCGCGCTATCTTTTAAATAGATCCGGCTGGGCTGGTCCAGACGAGCAAACAGGACAAATGATGCCATCCCTCATCCCGCAAGTCCCAAAGAGATAAGCCCCTTAAAGAGGGGACCATTTATCAGCTGATGCGCGCGGGCACTTACAAGCCCACTTCTTTGTTTGGGCTCTTTTCAGACTCCCGAAGCTATTGATCTGCCGCAGGGGACGGGCTGTGCAGGGGTGGGCGGCGAGGGGCAGCCCCCGGGGCAGGAGAGACCCCTGCAGAGCCCCCCAGGGGGCCGGCACCTACGGCCCCACCCGGCCTCTGTGCAGTCCCCCCCACCTGGCTGCAGGGGTGGGCCTTGGCTGTGATGAGTGTCCCTGGAAGGGGGCGGGCAGGATGGCAGTGCCGGGGGGCGTGTGGTCCCTGAGGCCGCGAGGGGCTAGGCCTCTGCCCCCAAACTTCAAGCTCCTGACCCCGCGGTCCCTCCTCTGCACCCCACCTGCTGTCCCCAGGGGGCGACCCCCGTCCACTCTGCTGGCATGTGCAGAACCTCCACAGGGCACCAGGCTCGGAGCTGGGGAGGGGCCCGGGGCTGGGGGCTCTGGGATGGAGGAAAATGGGCGGGGGTGGGGACTGCTTTGGAGGGTGGTGCAGGGACGGTGCCCCATTCAGCCCGGTTCTCGCTCCCATCTGTGGGAGGGGCATCCACAGCCCCTGGGGCCGGCTGGGGGGTCGGGCAGAAGGAGGGGCGCTGGGAGCCTCCCTGTGGGGTGGGGCTCACGCACCCTCAGTGCCAAGCCTAGTGGGGAGCTCCACGGGTCCCTGGCCCTCAGCCCTGCTGATCGTTCCCCCCAGAGGGTGAGCAGGGCCATGCAGGCAGTGGGCAGTTGGTCCCCACAGTGGACCTCGGTGAGACCGAAGACGTGGGTGACGGGTTTTGTGTTTTTGTGGCTCATGGTCCAAAGCCCCGAGGCCGATGAGGGCACCGGGTGCTGTGGGGTGGGGAAGCCAGTGGGTGCTGGGAGGCGGGTGGGGGTTCTCGGGTGCTGTGGGGGGCAGATGGCAGTGCCTGGCCCCAGTGTACCCCCCCCCCCAAGAGCAGAGGCCCAGAGTCGTTTACCCTACCCCAGTGCAATCCCCAGCGTAGCAGGGAGGATGGCACAGCTGTCCTGCTCATGTGCCCATGAGCCAAGCCCTTCCCACCCCTGAGAGGGCAGCGCCCGAGGCCACCACGACCTCAGCACCAGGAGAGCCAAAGTGAGCTGTGGTCCCAGGGCCCAGCCTCAGGGGTCCCTGGAGAAGGCCTCCTTCTGGGCACAGCCTGGTGCCATTACGGCACCGTGCCAGGCAGCCACCTCGTCCCTGACCCACACCACCCCTGACCCCCATCCTGTTGCTGACCCCTTCCGCCCCGCCCCCACCCACCCCGCCCCCTGACCTCTGCTTAGCGAGTGGACCCATGACCTGTCCTGAGCTGCCTCCTCCGAGCAGCTTCAGCCCCTCCTGCTCCTCCCACTTCCCTCCTTGAAGCAGTGGCCCTGCCCAGCTGTCCCCAGAGCTGCCCGCCCTGACCCCAAGGCCTGGACTCCTGGGCTGCCCCGCCTGCTGGCCGGAGCATGCAGGAACCACGCGTTGGGCGGGGGTGCTGGGCCAAGGCCGGGCAGGGCCAGTGGGCCTTGGGGCGTGGACACTGGTGTGGGGCCCAGAGGGACAGCGAGGCTGCCGACCGTTTCTCGGGGACTTCTGCACATGAGCAGCAAGGCGCCCCAGAGGTCTGGGCGCTCCCTGCACCCTTGCTTAGACGCCAGAAAACTCTAGGGTGGCCTGGGTGGCTCAGCCGAGCTGCCCTTCCCCGCGTGGGCAGGACAGCGCTGCGCGGCCAGGGAGACGGATGGGCGCACGTGTCAGCCATGGCTGATGTGGCCACAGGCCGCAGGTCATCTGTCTGGTCTTAATTTAGAAAACCTTCACAAGATTATTCGGCGGCATCGTTTTCCCCGCGGCCCTGATGCTATCAGGTGGGTCCAGAGCGCAGCTCCGCCAGTTTATCTTCCGTGGAGTGTCGCATGGACACGTGGGCACAACTGCCAGCCTAGACCCCACAAAAAACAAATAGAAGCCGTCTTTGCAGCGTCTCTCTTTTAAGAATGGTGATCATTTATCATCCTGGCCGGACGGTGGGCCCCTTCCTGCGATCTGGGGCGGCTGCTGGTTTGGGCTTAAATAGCTGCTTTCCAGCTTAACGCTGTTTCTGTTCAAAGCCTTCTTTTGTTCTCTTGTGCCCCAAAAGGCATCCCTGTGCCAGCTGCCAGGCAGGGGTGGGCGTGCAGCCAGGGGCCTCGGCATGCTCCCCCAATTTGTAAACAGGGGGACCCCACAGGCAGCCTCTGTCAGATGCTTCAGTCCAGGGACTCTGTGTTCCCTCCTGCTGAGAGGGTCCCTTCTTGTCCACCTCTGCATGGGCCCGAGTCACACCTGGAAGGAGCCACAGCTAGCACAGGCCCTGGGGTCAGGCCACAGGTCCAAAGTGAGTGGGGACCTACTCATGCCTTCATCCACCCATGATGAAAGGGGCCGAGGCTTTCCCTTGGCAGTGGGCATGGTGCTGGGCTGCATGACCAGCCTGGCCGTGGCTGGCAGTCTCTGTGAGAGCACTGCCAGGGGGCATGTGCTATCAGTCTACTCGTTCTTGGAGAGTGTGGGGATGGCTGGCTTCTCTAGGAATGCAAAGGCCACAGTGTGTCTGGAGAGGGGTCAGCCTGCCTGGGGAAAGTGTGGAATGGAGACAGGACCAAGGTCCCCAGGCTGAAGAGGCATGGGCGACAGGAGGGGAGAGGAGCAGGGTCTTTGCAGCCATGTAGAAGTAGAAAAGGAGAAAAGAGAAAAACAAACAAGGTGCAGAAATCAGAAAACATAGAACAAAGTGGCAGAAATAAAACCTAACATAACAGTGAGTACAATAAATGTAAATGAGTTACACACACTGATCTGAAAGCACAGACTCAAAGATTGGATGAAAAACAAGATTCTGCATTATGTTCTTTATAGAAAAGGACACAGAAAAGTTGAAAATCAAGGAATGGGAAAAAGGTCATTAACTGTCCCCCCCCCCAAATTTGGAGCAGCAATTCTATATCAGACAAAATAGAATTAAGGCCAAAAAGTCACAGGGGACAAAGTATGTTAGACACTGTTCAAAGGAATAATAAATCAAGATGTACTAATCATAAATATACATGTATTAAATAATGTAGTCTTAAAACACATAGAACTATAACTGAGAAAATTACCAAGAGAAATATTTGGTTAAACTATAGCAGTTGGAAATTTTAACAAATTTCAAAACTGATGGATTAAATATATAAAAGTAAATATATTTAAATTTAGGGCAGTGCGATGGTGCCTCAGTGGCAGAATTCTCGCCCACCATGCCAGAGACCCAAGTTCAATTCCCTGAGCCTGCCCATACCAAAAAAAATAAAAAATATATTTCAATTTAAGAGCCAGAATCAGTTAATTTAATTATATATATCTGTATCTGTGTATAATCCATCCTTCCATCCATCCATCTGTCTGTCTGTCTATCTATCTATCTATCTATCTATCTACCTAGCCAGCCAGCCATGCATCCATCCATCCATCCATCCATTCACATACCCCGTGGAGAAAATGGATTCTTTTTGAGCACAATGTGTTATTAAAAAAAAAATAGCCATGTACTAGACCACAAAATAAAATTTTATAAATTTAAAAGAAGTATATTGCATCTAAACCATCTGACTATAATGTAATGAAATAAGTAAAAAGAGAATAGTGAAAAAATTCCAGATGTCTGGGAAGAAAAAGTTCCTAAGTATTAAATAATCCTGTGTTAGGAGAAAATTAAACATAAAGTTTTTAATTTAAAACACTTAAAGCACTACTACATGTCAAGATGTAGACCGCACCTAAAGTAGTACCTAGGGGAAAGTATGGTTTTAAATATATTTATCAGGAAACCAAGAATGGGAGTTAAGCATCCAATTCAAGAGGTTAGAAAGAAAACTAGAAGATAAATCTAAGGAAATAAGATGAAAATAAATAAGATAGGAATAGAAATCAAAGAAACAGAGAACATTCTCAACATTAAGAAAGCCAGAGAAGATATACTAAGACAGGCAAAACTCTGGTAAGGCTGATGATGAAAGAGGAAAGATGCAAATAGTCAACACAGAGTGAAAAATTGAAAATAACTGCAGACACATTAGAGATTAAAAGATTAAAAAATTATGAATGACTATACACCAATATATTCAGAAAGCCTAGTAGAATGAATAAAATTCTGGAGAAATATAAAATGCTAAAATCAACACCAGAGTAAATAGAAAACTTAGACCAATTAAAAGGTAAACTGAGGAAATTGAAGTGGGAAATGAATAACTCCCCACCAAAACCTTCAGGATAGATAAATGATTTATGATGCAAATTCATCCAGAGGATAGAAAGGAAAGCTCCCCAGCATATTTTATGGGCCCAATTTGCAAGAGGCTGGAATGCAATATACCAGAAATGGAATGGCTTTTAAAAGGGGGTATGTATTAAGTTGTAAGTTTACAGTTCTAAGGCCATGAAAATGTCCCAAGTAAAAGCAAGTCTATAAATGTCCAAATTAAGGTATTGACAAGAGGTTACCTTCACTCAAGAAAGGCCAGTGAAGTTGAGAATTTCTCTCTCAATTGGAAAGGCACCTGGTGAACTTGGCGACGTCTGCTAGCTTTCTCTCCAGGCTTCTTGTTCCATGAAGCTCCCCCAGGGGCGTTTTCCTTCTTTCTCTCTAAGGGTCTCTGACTGCGTGGGCTCTTGTGTCTCTGGAGTTTTTCCAAAATGTTTTCTCTTTTAAAGGATTCCAGTAAACTAATCAAGACGCCCCTGGAATGGGTGGAGTCACATCTCCCTCTAATCAAAGGTTACTACCCACAACTGGGTGAGTCACATCTCCATGGAGATAATCTAATCAAGTCTCCACCCTACAGTACTGAATGGGATTAAGGGAAACGGCTGCCACCACAAGATGGATCAGGAGTAAAACATAACTTTTCTAGGGTACATAAATCCTTTCAAGACGGCACAGCTGGTAACACTTTGATTTCAAAATCAGAAAAGAAATGACAATTCAACTATAAGCTTTTTTTTTCACATGGGCAGGCACTGGGAATTGAACCCGGGTCTCCGGCATGGCAGGCGAGAACTCTGTCTGCTGAGCCACTGTGGCCCGCCCTCAAATATAAGCTTTTTAAATAAAAAAATAACAAATAAAATATAACCAAACCCTGGAGTCTACTTTAAAAAAATTATTACCAAATGGCTTTATTTCAGGAATTCAAAGATTATTCAATGTGAGAAAATCCATCACGAATACACTAAAGCAGAAGGATCACACAATAGTCTGACTCGATGGGGGAAAAGGATTTGATAAATTCAATCCCTATATATGGTTTAGACTCTCAGAAAATGAGAAATAGAAAATTTTTCTTAACTTGATCAAAGAATACTTACCAAGGACTGTCCTTTGTGGGGGTTTTCCCTCCGTCCCAGGGTACGGGGTGGAAGGCTCTGACGCTTCATAGCTCTTCTCAGTCGCTGCTTAGGACTCCCCTAAATTTACTAAAAACTGACAGCAAACATTGCTCCTTGTTAGAAAAGCTGTACACAGCATATCCCCTAAGGTACACAGAAGACAAAGACACCATCTCCTTTGCTCAGACAAGTTGCCAAGGTCCTGAAGAATGGAATAAGACAAGAAAAAACAAATAGGAGGTCTTGGATTGTAAAGGGAGGAACAAACTTCTCATATGCAGATGATGTGATGACCTACAAAGGGAAAAAACCCAGCAGAGTCAACAGATAAATCATTAGAGCGTGGTGAGAGCGTCGGCGAGGCAGAGAGATGCAAACCCTTGTGATAGTCAACAGCCGCTTGACAAGTTGCAGCGACGGAAACTGTTACCTGGGGCCAGCGATTTGGGAGCAGCTGGCCTGGAGGCTCGGCTTCCCTCTGCCTGGGTCCCCTGCGTGGGGACCGGCACCGTGCACCGGCCCTGGCCGCTGCGCAGCGAGCAGGGAGGACCCCAACGAGCTCTTCCTGCTGCGCCCCTGGGCCCTGCCCGCGCCAGCTCCGGACCCTCTTTGCTCCCTCCCAGTCTCCCTAGAGGGCTGTCTCCGCGGTCCTCCCCCCCCGCAACAGGCGTGTCCCAGGCCTTCCACCTGCACTGGCACCCCAAACCTCTCTGCGTGCCCACACACCTGGCACGCCAAACTTCTCTGCACGCCTGTACACCTGGCCCAAACCTCTCTGTGCGCATACACACCTGGCACCCCAAATTCTCTGCAAGCCCACACCTGGCCCTGAAAGCTCTCTGCACCCCATACCTGGCCCCCAAACCTCTCTGCACCCCACACCTGGCCTCGAAAACTCTTGGTGCCCACACCTAACCCCAAACCTCTCCCTGCCCCACAGCTGGCCGCATCAGGCTCCTCATGCCCCGAAGGTCATTTCTGCTTGCCCGGTGCCAGTGGATGGGGCAGCCTGGGAAAGTGTCCACGCCCCGTGGGCTGCCTCCCTGCTCCCTCCCATGGGGCTCCGAATCCCAGCCCTGTGCAGGGACCCCTTCCTGGGCTGTCCTCCCCGGGGACACCCCCACAGCCCCAGGACACCGTGTGGAGCACACGGATGGCCGCTCCATCACCAGAGAGCATTCCCCGTGATCAACCTCCCGTGAGATCACCGTGGATTCCGGTTGCAGCTCACCCTGCGGTCACCCCGCCGGCTCTGCCCCGACTCCTTGACCCATCCCCGCCCCGGCCGGCCTCTTGTGCTGCCCGTGCGCTCTGACCTGGGCCTCGTCCCTTTCCACGCACCGTGGACGACTGGGTTCCTCGACCAAGCTCTGTCCACTGGGCTGTCCCCTTACCGCGGCCCATCGGCCCCCTGGGGGCCCGCTGTGAGGCCACCGCCTGGAAACTAGGCCGGCCTTTTCCTCCTCCAGC
>PVIY010061750.1:0-11123 GCA_004026745.1 Myrmecophaga tridactyla | reverse complement strand
TAACAACCACTCTTGATTAAATCACACCTCCAGGGAGATGATCTGATTACAGTTTCAAATATATAGTATTGAATGGGGACCATTCTGCCTTTATGAAATGGGATTTAGATTAAAACATGGCTTTTCTAGGGGACATACATCCTTTCAAACCAGCAGAATGGATGTCACTGCTCTGCTATGTGGCTTAGCACTCAGGCAGTGATTGGGCAGAGGTTGTCCTCAAACCCTTGAAGCCTGTATGGCTCACCTGCTCTGCCAATGAAATTGTGTGTGGGTTGGGAGCATATTGAAAGTTCAGACAATTGTAGACAGCCGTAGCTTTTACTTTCCACTGGACCCTGTTTGGTCTCCCTGAATATACACATAACTTTCCCAGCCAGTCAGAGATGTGTGGAGAATACTCTTTGCACTTCTAAGACAATCCTATTACCAGGACCACCTCTCCATTAAATTTCTGGCTGACTGGTGACTTGCCCTTGAACCTGAGGCTAACAGAGCTGTGGGTTTTCCTCTTTTGTTTCCTACTGAGTTTGCATCTTTTTCTGGCAATACTGCTGGGCATGGGTTTTCAGCTCTGCTCCAAATCCAGTTGGCCCTTTCTGGCAGCAAGGCTGCTAGTTTTTGGTCCAGCCCCACACCAGTATAACTACCATTCTCCCTTACTGAGCCAGGCAGCGGGGACAGGAGCAGCCCCTGGCAAAAAGTCTGTAGACTCCCGTAGTTCTTACCTGAAATTTTGACAGCTTTTCATGTTTAAGTTCTCGTTTATTTTTCGTTTGCATTTGGTTGATTTCTGGAGCTCTGAAATGTTTTTTTGTGACCATTTTGTCATAGATGAAAGAGCTGCCTATCATAAGGGCTTTAAAAGAATGATGCATAACTCTTTTGTGTTGAAAGAAATGATATATGGCTAATTTAGTGAGCTGATGATGAAAGCTTGTAAATGAAGTAAGGCGATAATTGAACTTGATAAAGAATTTAAATTAGAAAGTAAATTCAATATCAAGTTTAAGCAAAAGAAAAGTTAAGAAGCTTCTGAACTGCATTTGGTGATCTGTTGTGTGATGCATACTATAAAGAGGGTGGGCATATAATCTTAATAATGCATAGTTAGTATTTAATTTTGTTAAAAAGTCAGAGCTAAAGGAGACCTCAGACATTCTCTTATCCAGCGGTCCCCCAAAACTGGACTATGGATTAAGGCATTTTGAGACTTCTGAATTTTTTTTCTGATCCATAGCACAGTTTTTTAAAATAATGACAATTTCTTGTGCTTTCCATAAAGATAAGTCTATTTAATTTAAAGGACTACACTTTAACTATACCACATTTTGGTATTGAAATATCCTTACTCTTCTATGAAATGGTGGTAATAGAGGAATATACATGTAATTTTTTTATTTAGAAAAATTGAATTTTTCAGCTGCATGCCATTCTCTAACATTT
Source organism: Myrmecophaga tridactyla (assembly GCA_004026745.1). Lineage (NCBI taxonomy): Eukaryota > Metazoa > Chordata > Mammalia > Pilosa > Myrmecophagidae > Myrmecophaga > Myrmecophaga tridactyla. The sequence continues at coordinate 9,677 of PVIY010061750.1, read as the reverse complement.
TGCAAATTTGTGCACGTCTTGAGAAGTTAAAGGCTTCTTCTCAATTTCACACAATTAGTTTTCGTAAGTGGAGAAAGTAACGTCTATGATAATAGAATATTGATTAGTTCTTCATGAGAAAGGCTTTTCATATATCTGACAGGAAACGTGAATTACTGTCTTCCCTTCTGTGTCATTTAGCTATTTGAGTTCATTTTTACCAATTTTCTGAATGATAAAACCTTATTTTGGCTGGGGAAAAAAATCACCCATCGTTGTTAAATCATTCTCTTCTTAATCAACTTAGCTGCAATTAGATGATTTTTATAGCCAGTAATCCACAATCATGCTAGTATAATTTTGTTATGGTCTCATCACAACACTTAATATATTCTAAACATTCAGAGCTTTGTGGGTAACCTAAAGGATTTATATATCATATCTTTCTTGTGGTGCATAATAAGCAACCAGCCCATTCCTACTCTGTCAGTTACTCCTGTGTCCTGGAAATACATGAGCGTTGCTCAGTGGGGACAACATTCATACACTTAAAAGTGTTAAATGAGCAACTTCCAGGTGTCAGCTGCATTGGCCTGGCAGGGAGAAATAGGAAGGTAAATAAGAAATACTCAGGTGAGAAAGAAGCACAAGTTTTCAGTGCAGTGATAAATTCTATCAGAGAGTATGAGCAAAGGGTAAGGCAGGCTCAGATGACAGAGGCATTAACATTGAACAAATCAGGGAAGGCGTCTGAGAGGCAGTGACACATTTGTGCTGGGTTTTGAAGGACAAGTAGGGGTTTTCTCTGCTACTCTTTTAGTGCTGGACGTTGATCAAGTCACTTAAACATTTCTGGTCCCAGTGATCTCAGTCCTAGTCCTAAAATTCTATAATTGCAGATCAATACAGACCCAACCATTTTATTAGGTCACTAAATAGGAGGCTGTGGTCACATGTTTTTTGAGTTGTCTGAATTTGTAATATATGTCATGATAAGAGATTTCTCCAGCTTGTCTGCTGAGAAAATTGCTATGGAAACAAGTATTCTTTTTAACTAATAATTGTTAATTCTGCTTAATTATAATAATAGCAAACATAGATATCAATTACTATATATTAGACAAAATTAGAAACCACGGACTGGCAAACTTTCACCCATTGTGCCTAGTTTTGTGCATCCTGCAAACTAAGAATGTCTTTTGCACATTCAAATGTTGAAAAAGAAAGGAGATTATTTATGGACACAGTAATACAATTCAAAATTGAAATTTCTATGTCTGCAAATAAAGTTTTATTGGAACTCAACCACGCCCATTTGTTGATGTCTTGTCCATGGCTGCTTTTGTGCTAAAACAGCCGTGTTGAGGAGTGACAGAGACCATATGGCTTGCAAAGACTAAAATATTTCCTATCTGGCCCTTTACAGGAAAGGTCTGGCAACCCCTATTCTAAACAGAAAATAAGGACTCTTTTTGTGACCTAGGTTGAAGGTATTCCTCTCCAAAAATGTTTTGTGCTGACTCAGGATTACTACCAGTGGGGAATCACTTTTTTATTGATTTCTTGGGTTGGGGTTCCCAAGAATGTTTTGTCTTTGCTTCCAGGGGCTTTATCAATAGGGAACCACTTTTTTTTTCTTTGTATGCTGTATGGCAGGGGTCACATTTCATTCTTTTTCATGTGAGTATACCCTTATTGCAGCACCCATTTGTTGAATTTTTGTTTTTGGCTGTTTTTTTTTGTTGTTGTTGTTTGTTTGTTTGCTTGTCTATTTGGTTTTGGGAAGTCCATGGGCTGGGAATCGAACCCCGGTCTCCCGCATGGCAGGAGAGAATTCTACCACTGAACTACCCTCACACCCCCAGGGAACAATTTTTAATTATTCAGCTTGGAGGTTCCCAATCACATCAATATTCATCATTACCTGTACCCCAAATCCATATGAGGGCTGGTCTGTGATTTAAAATTTCAGAGGAAGACTACTGTTTTCCCCTGCAGCAGCAGCTCACATTGGGATGGAGACTTTACCTAACCCTGTTTCCCTTGGCCAATGTGAGAACTTTTTTCTAGCCTCTCCTTTTGCTGAGGTATCTAGCCATTCAAGAATCCTTTGCAAGAAGGAAATTGAACTCCAAAAAGATGAAGTCAACAATTTTATTCATTAATTATTTAGACATATTTTATGGCATACAAGTATATTTTTACTTTGTGAACCATAGAAAAGGTGTTGAATAAACACAATGATATGGTCCAATGGCATCCTGCCATTTACATGTGTTATGCTAAATAAAGATACTGAGATTTTACCAGGCTACATATTCTTTAGGTTATTTCTGTCAGTCAGAGGTAGATTCAGATGAACCCTTCGTAAATCACTGTGTCAGATTTATAGAAAAGGGAAGCTTGTAAATGTGTTTCTTGTAGTCATTAAATGCCTTATGCTTTTGCCTAGAGCTTGATATATTCATGGCCCAGTCCACCCTACACATCAAGGAAATTCAGTCGTGGCCTTGATTTCACTCAGTGAGTGAGTCAGAAGCAAGTGTGGTGGAGAGGACATCTGAGTACTCAAAAATGTCTTTGCTGTATTTCCAAAAATAAAATGCTTGGCGTTTGTGTGGATGGGCAAAGAAATACATACATTGGCTCCAATAGCAAAATGGCTGGTAGTAGAAAAGCCCTGAATTGAAAACCAAGAGACTTTAACTCTGTTGTCTTCTTAGTTCCGTCACTCTGTGACATTGGGCAAATCAACCAGCCATTCCAAAGCAATTCCTGAGCATCTGGGTCTCTGTCCATTTTATCCTGCAGCCACTCAATTACCCTGTGTCCCTGAAAAAATAAAAGTGTCATCATTGCCTATAGGCAAGTCCTTTATAAGTCTCTCATGTAGTAGGCATTCTCTCAATGACTTTATTCTAAACAGTTACCACCACAAAGAAAGGATACTTAGACTACCTGAACAATAATTCTCTAGTAATATCAGCTTTAATATGGCAAAATTCAGGGCATGGAAATAAGATATCAAGGAAGAAAGAGGAATATTCAAGGAAAATGAAGAGATTAGTCTAAGAGGGTTGTCAACATAAAGATATTCTCAACTTGGACCGTATTTCCCTGGCTAAATCTATGACACCTATTGCAAGATTTGGGATTCTTGTAAAACACTCTGTTAAGAATTGAAATTAAGTTACAGATTCAGGGGGGCAGCAGTTTCATGTCTCATGTTGGAACTAGCTCCATCAAGGCCTACACATCACAGGTGAAAGAGGAGAGAAGAAAACATGTAGTGAACAACTGGTCACTTCTTAATTGTAAGCCCTCCAAACCCTTGATGATGACATTTGGGAAGCAGAGAAGAACTGCCACTGAGTTCCAGTTGGGGGCTCTGGGGAGGGGGGCCTAACTGCCCAGCACTTGCAGATCCACAGGTTTGATGGGAAAGGGCAGGCAGGCAGATAACTCCCCCAGGACAGCACCTGCTTTCTACTATCCGGGCCTATCCTCATTGTTACCATTGGCTTTTGACATGTCCTGGTTTTGCACCACTTTATTCTTTTGAAAGTCCCATTGACACCCTCTACCCAATCCCAGGTCCTCATTACCCAACTTTTCTCTTCCCATTTCACTTCCATATAATACTTACTTATTACATCTATTTCCTTGTTCCCTTGCAACATATGCTCCAAGAGAGCATCAATCTTTGTCTGTTTTGGTCACCAGCTGGTCAGGAAGTAGTTGTCTTATTAAGTTTAATTAATTCTGACCAGATGAAAATGGAAAGGATTTACTTGGAACAGATCTTCCACCTGAGAAGCAATTAGAAAAGAAAACAAACACAACTACATAGCAATTTATTTTCAGTAACCTAAGTAAAACATGTTTGGTATTTTTTTTTGAAAATACAGAAGTGTGATGTGGCGTCACAATTTATTATATAGATGCTTCCAGCTTTTCTGTGTGATCTTATCCAAAGGAGGGAAGAGTTGGCCTACCTTGGGACCTTTTCTTGAGGTTTTTGGAGTGAACTGGAAAATGACTGGATAGAAGAAACATGGGGATAGAGGGAGACCTTGGTGTGATAGGTTACATCTTTCTCACCTGAGATGCCTTTGGTTCATAAACAGCCACAGAGTAATGAGAAGCCTGGTAGAATAGGAGAGGGCAGGAGGGGACTGGGAGTCATGTCTCTGCAGGTTAGAACTCAAATCCAATTTTATATTTGTGAGAGACTTAAGCTAAACATTAGACATTTTAAATAATTTTCATTCTGTTTGTTTGGATCCTGTGAGTACAGAATTCATAGGGGTTTTTTTAAATGAATAAAATAAAAGTGAAATTTCCCAAGTTCTTCCTTTCTCTCCCAATTCCTTTTCCCCAAACATTGTTCCATTTGCAGTTTGGTCTATATTTTTCTAACCCTGTTTCTATGCACAAAGCATAAATAAATGTGTATGTAATATTTTAAAAATAAAAATGCCATCAAATTTTACTTATTGTATTACAACTTTTTTTAAAAAAGTCAAAGAAAAGTTTTGCCAGTACAGTCTGATGATCTTAGTCTTTTTGATGGCTGCATAATATTCAATGATATGAATATACCAAAATGTATTTAGCCATTCCCCTATTGATGGGTTTATTAGTTTGCTAATGCTGCTGGGATGCAATTTACCAGAAATGGAACAGCTTTTATAAAGGGAATTTATTAAGTTACAAGTTTACAGTTCTAAGGCCATAAAATGTCCAAACTAAAGCATCCAGATAAAGATACCTTGACTCAAGAAAGGCCGAAGTCTGTCACAGGGGAAGGCACATGGCTGGCATCTGCTGGTCCTTGTCTCTAGTTTCATTGCTTCTAGCTTCTGATTCCTGTGGTTATCTCTCTAAGCATCTGTGAGCCTTCACTTACCTCTTCCAGGACACAACTCTGGGTTCTGGCTTGCATAGTATCTCATTGGAAGGCAGATGCCGACATCTACTGGGCTCTGCATATCCGAACATCCATTTTTAGGCATCTCTTCTCTCTGTTGGCACTCCAAGCATCTCCAGATGTCTGCATCTATGTTGACTCTCTAGCAGCTGTGTATTCTTCAAAATGTCTCCCCTTTTAAAGGACTTCAATAAACTAATAATGACCCACTTTGAATAGGCAGAGTAACATCTCCATCTAATCAAAAGGCCACACCCACAATTGGGTGCATTACATCTCTATGGAGTAATCTAATTGAAAGGCTACACCCACAGATGAATGGGTTGATCTCCATGGAAACAATCTAATCAAAGGTTTCCATTCTACAATATTGAATCAGAATTAAGGGACATGACTTTTCTGGGATAGCCAACACTTTCAAACCAGCACAGTGTGGGCATTTGAGGAGTTTCTATGTATTATTCTAATAAATAATGTCTTGTGATGATCATCTTTATATATTTTAGCAATTACTGAATTAAGTCCATACAAACGACTCTAAATATGGTCTGGTTTAAAATAGGGAAAAGCTTGTTTTAAAGTAAATTATATTGTTTTCCTTTTCTTGTCATTGTGTAAGTTTAAATTCTAGTGCTGATTTTTATAAAAACTATTTTGGCACTATAAAATGCTTTGCTGCAAAGAATAAAAACACCATACAGTAATTGTATGATAAATTTAATGTGTAGATAATGAAGACAGGCATTTATTTTAATTATCTAAATTTTGGCAGATGCCCCTTCTGCTTTCATTTGTCAATTAGTTATATTAGTGATGATGGTGTTTGTGAACAAAGCATAATTTAGTCTCATCAGCATCACTGAAAAGATTCAAGATCAGAATTACTATTTTTAGTTATTTCTCTTGCACAATTCCATATCTTTATCAGAAATGGAATATATTTAAACATTTAGATCATGAATTTAGATTTCGGTATACTGTCTGGGGTGCCGTTAGTTTCTTATTGTGTTTGTCTTGATGAGATATTTTAAGAGGTGATGCAATACAGAAACTTCCCCCTTTTCACCAAGCCTTGTTGGGCCTGAGATAGTCTAAGAGAATGAATTTCTCATGTATAATAATTGCACTTTACTTTTTCCAGGGCTCAAGTATTTGAGCATTTTAATGGAAGTCATTCTGAATCACTATTAGTTACCCCCTACTGAATTAGTTTTCTGTGCTGCATAGTGTATTACTACAAACTTAATGGCTTAAACCAACATGCATTTACCATCTCTCCATTCCCGTGGGTCAGGAGCCAGGACACAGCTTTGCTGGCTCCACTGCCCAGGATCTTAAAAGGCAGCAGTCAAGTGGGTGGAAATCATGGATACTATCTTAGAATTCTACATTAACATGCCTATGTTCTAAAGCAGACCATATTATATACTTCATTTGATAATTTTTAAAAATAATAATTATGGTTATTCAGTTCTGAACTTTGCTATTACATAGAGTACCATTCCATATCAGCTTTTGATTTATTGTGATAATTAGATCTTCTGACTGCCTTTTTAATTTTGCTTTAGGATTGGTTTCCAGAGGCTGGAGTTTACTAGACAATTTTGCTAGATAAGTAAGAAATTCTTGTCTGGGGGCTGGTGGGCAAGAGCTTTTCAAGATCTAGAATGCCTGCTTCCTCCCATAGTATTTCTATAAATCCTTTAAGTTGTTTTCCTCTCACCATTTCAAATCTTTCCTAGCAGTGGGTTCAGGGCCAGTAAGATGCAATTATGCAGGGAACACCAAGGATGTCATCTGTCATGCACAAGCAGAAATTACTTCAAGAAATATTGTCGTGAGACAGAAGGATCATATTTCATTTATGACTCAATCATTAAATGAAATGACTTCAAGCTCATTTAAGAGTAAGTAGGAAAATAAATGCTAATTAAAGCTTGATGTGGTATACCATTTTTCATGCACTGGTTGCATAAAGAATTTTTTTAAAGTAAAGTATGCGGAGTTGCTGATTATTGGCGATGTAAAAGCACATCTGCCCTGGCCAGGGGAGTGTCTGTTAGTTTTACCATTTCTGGAGAGCAGATGACAGATTCATTTCTAACAGGGTCATACCCTTTGAGCCAATAATTCATCCTAAGGGTTCATCCTAAGGAAGCAATCAGGTATCCACCCTATGACTTTTGTACACATGTTTCTTATTTATTATAAAACTAAATGTCTAATTATATATAATGACTAAATTAAATTATGTTGTAATATTTTAAACTCATTTAGACATGATTTTAGAGAATATTTCATAACAAATAAAAACCAGAAAATTTATGATCTCCACATGCCAAAAGCACGTGATATATTTGTTTGAAGCGTGAAATAAAGGTTCCACATTTTATAGTAAGATTAAATGTGATGATAGGGATGTTTGTTTTTTTTAAACAATCTAAAAATAACTTTATTATTTTCATGCACTTCTCTGCCCCATTGTATTGAGGAATATTTTGTTGTGCCAAAAGCTCAAGGTCTAACATACATCTATAAATTGAAGTGTGTTGAGTTAACAGATTAGCACGATTTCATTAAAATCTCTTTGGACCTAATTTGAGGAAACTAACCTTCTGTTACTCATGAAGATGAGAAATATGCAGTTTGCATCCGAAAGGATTCAGAAGAAGCTAATAAAAAGCCCCTATTAAGTCTTTAATATCTTAAGATTTTTAATTAGAAAAATGAAGCTTGTAAACAGTCAAAAGAGTACAGTCACAGGGATAAGATACAATTGGACTTTATTGCACTCATCCTACCACCTTCCCTTCTCCATGATAATGTTTCCATGCAGCCTCTGTATCCATGTACAGATATGATATGCATGTGCAGAATTTTGGGAGGGGGTGGTGGCATTAATGGGATCATTCTAGAAAACTTAATTTATTTAATTTAATAAAATATATTTATTTTTCTTGTCATCACATATAAATCTATGTCACTCTTTGTTGTAGCTTTATGATATTCCAAAATATGTACATAACAAATTTAACTATGAATAATAGATTATTTTCAAGAGAAATAACTTCTTTTTCAATATTGAGTCCTCTCTTCCAGCAATATGGTATGTCTCTCCTTTAACTAAAATATTTTAAAATAATACTTTATGATTTTATACAGATAGGTCCTTCACATCTCTTGTTAAGTTTATGTCTAGGAGTTTTCTAGTATTTGTTTCTTTTTCTTTATGTAAATGAGTGAGTAGATGTGCAGATGTGTGGATTATTGGTGCTGTTGTGAAAAAACTCTGCTTTTTTCCCCTAAGGATATTTTCTAATTGATTATCGGTACTATATAGGATATATAAGATTGTCTCTCTCCATGTTGCTGATTGTTGTTAGCTTTTCTGTTGCGTCATTTTTTTAGGTAGAAAATTGTACATCAAAAAGTTATGACAGGGCAGGCCACAGTGGCTAAGCAGGCAGAGTTCTCACCTGCCATGCTGGAGACCCAGGTTCGATTCCCAGTGTCTACCCATGAAAAAAAAAGAAAAAAAAAAGTTATGACAAAAATAGTGATGGCAAGGATTTCTATAATTTCCCAGTATTATGCTTATTTTATATATAAATAATTTGTGTAAATTTATAATTGTATAAATATATATGCATATTGCTTCAGAAAGGACCTCCTGTCTGGCGTTGATTAGTTGAGATGAGAATGGGCCTCTTTGCCTTCCTCATGGCTTTATGGGAATGCTTCTAACATTCTACCACTAAAAACAATGTTTGGTAGACATTTCTGGTAGATATTCTTGTTCAAATTAAGAAGGTTTATCACTATTCTTATATTGCTTAGGTTTTATTTATCAAATGCTTTTTTTGTTCTCTACTGGAAATATAAGAGAAATATATTTTTCTTCTTTAATATAGTTAAGTAGTAAAATTAATTCATCTACTTCCTAATAGTGCTTGTCATGGTTATGTGATAACTAAAACTACAGAATTAGATTTGCTAAGATTTCATTTTGTAGTTTCATATTCAGGATAACAAGTTAGAGTGGTCTGCAGTACTTTTTATTTTGTGCTGTCCTTTTTCAGACATGATTGGCCTAGTGGAAGGAGGAAAGAAGTTTTCATTTTTGTCCATGTTCTGGACTAGTTTAAATAATAGGTCTATCTGATCTTTGCATTTTTGTTAGGATTTTTCTATAAAACAATCTGTGCTTTGTAGAAGCTGATTTTTCACCATCTTTAAATTTTTTCTATGGTTTTTAGGCAATTCAACTTATCTATATCTTCTCTAATTTTAGCAATTCATATCTTCATAGAAAATTACTCAGTTTATCTAGGTTTTCAAGTTTATCAGTGCCACTTATTGTGCAAAACTTAACTAATTCAGACTTCTGGGAAGATGGCCGAATAGAGTAGCTCGAGATTAGCCCTGCTCCACAGAAAAGTTAGAGGAGCGACACGAGGGCGGCTAAGACGGCAATTTGCGAGTGAGGCTGACCTGGGAGAGCCTTCTGAACCACATAGGGCAGCCTTGGTTGCAGAGGCCAAGGAACTCAGAGGCAGAAAGCTGTAGCCTGGAGCGGAGGCACAGAGCCCGCAGAAGTGCACGGATTGGGAGCCAGGGATAGGAAGTAAGCCAGGCCGTGTTCCTTGGGTGCGCTACCCTCACTAGTGCAGCCCCATGAAAGGCAACTCAACCCACACCCCATGCACCCAAACCCCATCACCTGCTCCCAGTCCCTGCGCTCCAGACACCCCCACCCCACCAGCCCCCA
>PVIY010061749.1:0-11118 GCA_004026745.1 Myrmecophaga tridactyla | reverse complement strand
CTCTCAGCCATTGACACTTAGTCTCATTTCACTCTTCCCCCTTTGGTCGAGAAGGTTCTCTCAATCCCTTGATGTTAATTCTCAGCTCATTCTAGGGTTTTTCTCAGTCCCTTGATGCTGAGTCTCAGCTCATTCCAGGATCTCTGTCCCTCGCTGCCAGGAAGGTACACATCCCTGGGAGTCATGTCCCACGCAGAGAGGGGGAGGGTGATGAGACTGCTCATCATGTTGGCTGGAGAGAGAGGTCTTAGGCCTAATTTTAAGTAGGCTTAGTCTATCCTTTGTGGGGTTAAGTTTCGTATGAACAAGCCCCCAAATTGGGGGCTCAGCCTATTACTTTGGTTGTCCCCACTGCTTGTGAGAATATCAAGAATTCTCATTTTCGAAGGATGGTTTTGCTGGATATGGCAGAGTGCCAGGCATGGCAAAATGTCAGATATGGCTGGCCATTTTTCTCTTTCAGGACTTTTAAAATATGTCATCCCACTCATTTCTCATCTCTGTGGTTTCTGTTGAGAAATCGGCACTTAATCTTACTGAGGATCCTTTGCATATGACAAATTGCTTCTTGCTTGATACTCTTAGAATACTTTCTTTGGCATTTGATGATGTGATCATGAACTATCTTGGAACGGGTCTATTTGTTTTTATCCTATTTGGAATTTGTTGAGCTTCTGGGTTGTGCATTTTCATGCCTTTTGTCATATTTGGGAATTTAGCCATCATTTCCTCAGATATCCTTTTTGTTCCCTTTTCCTTCTTCTCTCCTTTGGGATTCTGGTCATGCATACATGGGCGTGTTTTGTGTTGTTCCACAAGTCCTTTGGGCTCTGCTCACTTTCTTTTCATTCTTTATTTGCTCTTCAGACTACATGATTTCCACTATCCTGTCTTCTAGTTCACTGTGCCAGTTTGAACCTATTATGTACCCCGGAAAAGCCAGCTTTTAACTCTAATCCAATCTCGTGGGGGCAGCTGTTCCTTTTAATCCTGATTCAACAGTGTACGCTGGAAACTTTTGATTAGAATGTCTGCACAGAAACGTGGCATGCCCAATTGTGGGTGTGACCTTTTGATTAGATGGAGATGTGACTCCACCCATTCCAGGTGGGTCTTGATTAGTTTACTTGAGTCTTTAAAAGGGGAAATGTTTTGGAGAAACCTCAGAAAGAACAGAAACTTCAGAGCAGAGCTGACACAGATGTTGACACTCAGAGAACAAGACATGGATGTTTGGAAATGCTTGGAGCCCAGCAGGCCTCAGCTGAGATGGTAAGCAACCCAGAATCTGGATAGAGCCAAGGAATGAAAGCCAGCCCCAGAGAAGCAAAGTGAGGAGCCCCCACAGGAACAGATGCTGAAAACAATGGAGCCCAGGAACAAGGGACCAGCAGATGCCAGCCATGTGACTTCCCAGCTAGCAGAGGTGTTCCTGACCCCTTTACCTTCCTTGAATTAAGTTGTCTTTTCCTGGATGCCTTAGTTTGGACATTTTTTTCTCTCAAGAAAAAATCAAATGATTAGCTCATTTTTACTTGATGAACCTGAACGATTTTTCAAAATATGTTATTAAAGGAAACACAGCTGAAACAACTGGCATCCTCCAATTGCAAAAAGCCAAAGTAGCAGTTTGCCTTCAATACAGATATTAAAACTTTTGTTTTCCCCCCTGATTTCTTAAATGCTTGACATACAAATTAGTTGAAAAAATTACTCATTTATTAATTTGTGACAGTTCTTGTTCTGTGTAAACACGGAGACATCTTCCCTTGAAGCAATTATTTTCATTTTACCTGAAATATGATTTTGGTCCTTGTATTTAAGAGGTCATTTTCAGGATAAAGTTGTTGTATTCAGATTTCACTAGGACTCAACTGGCAGAAAATTTAAAGGCACTTTAATAACTTATTCCAGATTATAATTTGTCTGTTTTTGTTTGGTTTGGTTTATCACATAGACGCTTCTCTTAGGTCTGGGCTTAGAAGTTTCTCTGGAATCAAGCAACTTACCGCCCAACTTAAATGATGAAACAAGAGGTATGACATATCCCTGTCTGATTTGACCATTTATGAGCGGATATCTTTGTCCTGGAAATAACAAAACTCTCCAGCTATTAAATTAAAAAACAACAGAAAATGTTCTGAAGTGTAAAACACATTGCAGAGAGTTGTAGAATGTTTTCTCCTAAATGGTTTCACCTCAAAAGGACTATGGCATCCCCAGTATAAGACCTTGGAGGAAACTAATTCTGGCAGGAATCCCAGTACAAAGACCTTGGGAATTGCACTTGACAGGGACCCCTTCTCACCTGGAGGGCTGCGTCTCCCGACCGCCATTCAGATGGACTCTCACGACTCGCAGATCGAATCTCTTTTTCATAGTATATTTAAAAAATTTTTATTGATATATATTAGATATCCGCATACCATGTAATCATCCAAAGTCTACAATCAGTGGTCAGAACGCCGTCATACAGCTGTGCGTTATCATCACAACCGAGTTTTGTTTTGTTGTGCAAAAAAATAACATACAGACAAAAAAGCAGTAAGTTCGAAGCACACCGTAACAATTAGTTATAGAACAGATTTCAGAGTTTGGTATGGGTTAAAATAATTCCACAGTTTTATGTTTTTAACTTCTAGCTGCTCTAAGATACTGGGGACTGAAAGAAATAGCCATATGATGATTCAGCAACCATACTCATTTGTTAAACTTGGCCTTCTCTGTATAACTCCACCACCACCTTTGAGCTTTCTCCCACTCTTCAGGGGTATTTGGGCTATGCCCATTCTAACTTTTTCATGTTGGAAGGGGCTGTCGATAATATGGGGGAGGGGGATGGAACTCGGTGATGTTCTGGAGAGGCTGGTCCCTCTGCATTTCAGGACTTATCTGGGCTAGGATCCCATCTGGAGGTTGTAGGTTTCTAGAAAGTTATCCTAGTGCATGGAACCTTTGTAGAAGCTTATAAAATGCCCTGAAGTGTTCTTTAGAGTTGGCTGGAATGGTTGTGGTTGTGGTTTGGCAAGTTATGATAGGTAGACATCTGACTAACTGAAGCTTTCATAAGAGTGACCTCCAGAGTAGCCTCTCGACTCTATTTAAACTCTCTTGGCCACTGATAACCTTATTTGTTACATTTCTTTCCCCCCTCTTTGGTCAGGATGGCATTGTTGATCCCACAGTGCCAGGACCAGGTTCATCCCTGGGGGTCATCTCCCACGCTGCCAGGGAGACTTTCACCCCTGGATGTCATGTCCCATGTAGTGGGGAGGGCAATGATTTCACTTGCAGAAGGCCACATCTGAGCAATAAAAGAGGTTTTCTAGAAGTAACTCTTAGGCATAGCTATAGGTAGGCTAAGCTTCTCTGCTACATACATAAACTTCACAAGAGCAAGCCTCAAGATCAAGGGTACCTATTGATTTGGGTTCCCCTAATGTTTGCAGACCAAATCTCTTTTTCATAGTATATTTTTAAAATTTTTTATTGGGATTTAAAAAATTATCAGGGGATTCCCTGATGGTCAAGTTTAATGGTTCCATATTTTTTCTCCCACTCCTCAAGGGACTTTGCGAATACTTTTTGATTATATGCTTCATATACTCTGGGTTGTATACAGGCATTACATTAAACTACACAGGATTAAAGGCCCTCATTCTCTTTATGGGTCCCTGTGTTCAGATTCTTTAAACGATCTATCCAGATAGGTTGAATTAGATTATGTGCTACAGAAAATTTAGGTCCTGGACAATTAAACCTTTCTTCCTTTGGTCTCAAAGGGTAGATGAGGTTCTAAAGTACAGACAATGTCTTCCTTACCCCTATGTTCTGAATTAGCTTAATCCCAACCTGACTGGCTTTATTCTTATCTCTAAATACCAGGTTATAACATATATAAAACAGTCTCTAACAGTCCAGAAATAATAATTACCACTTCAGAATAAGCATGACTGCTATAAAATCTTATAATGTAGGTTCTTGGTTTTCTTATAAGTATTTTCTAAATGAGACCATACAATATCTGCTCTTTTGTTTCTGGCTTATTTTGGCCCACCAAACGTCCCACAGGTTCGTTCACAATGTTGCATGCCTCACAACTCTGTTCCTTTTTGTAGCAGCACAATTTTCGATCATATGCATACACCATTGTTTGTCAATCTACGTCTCAGTCAGTGCATCCTTCAGCCACCTGCATTCACTGGGCATCATGTATAACGTCCAAAGTCCACAGTCCATTAACCTTCTCAATTTTAATTTCATTGTTCCCAAGAGAAAGAAAACCAATAAACACATCCTCATCAAATAGAAAATCCTAACCTCCTCTTAACTCTTGTCCCGCCTCCCATTATTTACCCCTGGGGTTGCTGTGGTACTGCTGATGTTTTCCTACTAAACATAGTCCATTGCATGCAATAGCAATTTCCCCCCTGTACCCCAAACTTCTATACTCTTTGTACAAGATTCATACCTTTGCAGTAGTTCATGCAAGAACGTATTTATATTTAGTGTTAATCAGTGGGTCTTTACAGCCCCTTTCAGTCATGTTCACCTTCAGTATGGCAGTGTTACTTATAGACCCACCAGTGAGCCACCCTCACTTCTATTTCCTTACATTTAAGTTCAACACTATTAACTGTTCATCCATCTCTAGCTTCCATGTATCTCTAGGTCCCCTATATTCTGTATCATAAGAGTTTGGACATTTTTATAGGCTTAGAACTGTAAACTTGTAAGTTATTAAATTCCCCTTTCTAAAAGCTGTTCCAGTTCTGATACATTGCATTCCAGCAGCTCGCAAACTAATAGATTCACTGATTCTTCCTTCTGCCTGTTCAGCTATCCTGTTGAACACCTCTCGCGTATTCCTAATCTCCATTATTGTGTTTTTCATCCCTATAAATTCTGTTATATTCCTTCTTCAATTTGCTAATTCTTTTTGTACATGAACCATCTTCTTTATACTCTTTATATGTCCCTGTTTTCTTTTAGCCATTGAGCTGATTATAGGACTTGTGGTCTGCTGATGTCCAAGCCTTTATTTGGATGGAGTGAAGTCACTTTCTCCCCCTTAAGGTTTCAGGGACGATTTGCTGTGTGTTGAGGCTCTTTTCAACCCTGACCCCCAGTTTACACTGAAACTTTAGAACAAACTGTGGTTAATAGTTCGGTTTTTCTCAGGTCTTTCGGAGCCTGCATCTTGGTCCTGGGCATGCACAGTAAGTGTGACGAACGCCCCCGTGTGTGCACCCGACTCCCTCCTGGAGAGGATTTCCTCTCTCCGCCTCCGCCTCCTGGAGTCCTGGGTGTTGCTCTTTGTTTTTGTAGCTTTCTCCTGCCGGGCAGCTGCCCTTAGCTCAGCTCCACTCCGACGCTTTGGACCGCCTTTTCACCCCAGCTTTCAGCCCTGGTTCCCTGGCTCTGCTGTGCCTTGCCACGCAGCTTTTCTGCCCCCAAGTAACTCTCAGGGCATCTGCTCTGTCTTCCACAGAAGCAGATGGGCCGATGTACAAACACACCAATATGTTCACTTAGGTACACCTGTCATCAGACACCAGTGATGGGGGCCGGTCGCCAAAGTGGAACATGGGTCAGTCTGGCCACAGGGAGCCGCGCTTGAGTGAGCCGGCACTGCCCCTTGTCATGGGGCTGCGGGCCTTTCAGTCCTCTTGGTACCCCCTGTTTGAATGCATGTGGGTCACGCAGCCAGCTCCGTGGCTCGGTCCCTGGTCAGGGTGCAGCAGTGTCTAGACCGCGCCCCGGCTGCTGGGGACCCGGTGCAGGACGCCCACAAAGGGCCATGCAGTCCAGGTATGGGGGAGACACCCCAGACAGGAAACTTGTCCACTGCTCTCCTACTGTTTTTAGGTACTTTTGCTTTTTCCCTTCCAATTCAGTATTCATTGAGTGAGTGTTCTCTAGTCTCCATCATCTTTTTGTCTTTATCTTATTGTGTTGTTTGCAAGGCGCTGCAGCCATCAGGACATCCTATGCTCCATCTCGATGACATTACTTGTCACTATTTATTTTATCTGTTCTAATAGGTGTGTTAACGCTGTGTCATGGCAGTCTGAATTTGCATTTCTCTAATGCAAATTTCTCTAATGTGGGTATTGAACATTTTTTTCATGTCTTTATTTGCTATCCACATATCTTCTTGGGTAAAACGTCTCATGTACTTTGCCTATTTTCTAATTGGATTATTATATATATACATATTTTTGAAATCTGCTATTTAATTATAAAGTATTTTCTGTTTGAAAACAATAACCCAGACACGTATTTTAAGTAAAGGTTAGATAATGCAATCTTAGACAGAATCTGTTAAAACCATATTATAAAACTAGATAAACAATTTGGTACATTGAATGAAAATGTCATTTTGTATAAACAGGACATGTTAAGTTTTACATAGCATCATAACAGCTACAACTACCACAGTGAAGTGTGGTTAGTGAAACTCAAGCATTCCTAAGTAGAATGTACACAAAGTTTTACTGCTATGCCCTCTTTTTCCTCTAGTTAGATTGGAAGTGTAGTTTTCCAGACAAGCAAGAGTAGTATGGGGGGCATTTCATATAGTTTTAACAGTTGCTAACACAATCCACCCCACAGACCTGTCTCTTGAAATAGTTTGCAATGCAATGATTTCAAAGTAATAATGGTACTTCTTGAAGACCAAAAGTGATCTAGATGGAATGGAAATCAAGATAGTTGACAGGTATCCTATAGATTGAATCTGTCATCAGTGGTACATTAGCAAAGAAACTAAAAGGGTAAAATGAAAGAAATACACCATGACCATTATTTCATGTAAAAAGAATGGCTTCCTTAACTACAAAAGCATGTCAAGACATTATTTAAAGTATTTTTTCTTATAATGTCTTTGATTTTGGTGTCAGGGTGATACTGGCCAAACGTGTGGGGAGTGTTGCCTCCTCATTTATTTTCTGGAAGAGACTGCATAAAATTGACATATCTTACATTTTTGGTAGAATTCATCAGTGAAACCATCTCAGCCTGTAGTTTTCTGGAATGTTTTTAACTACACATTCAATTTCTTCAACAAACAGAGGTCTATTCATTATTTCTTAAGTGAACTTTGGTAGTTTCTACCTTAAAATTAATTTGTCTGTTTCATCTAAGTTGTTAAATATATGACCTGCAGTTGGGATTTTCTCAATTGCCATTTTGATATCTATGGGATCTGTAATGATACTCCTTTCACTGCTGATACTATTCATTTGTATTTTCTCTATTTTGTCCATCTAACAAGAGGCTTATCAATTTTATTGATCTTAAAGTCTTTTTAATAAACTCAAGATAGTTATGCTGGAAACTAACTTATTATTCAACACTGGATAAGAGTGACTAATTTTTAAATAAGGATCAATTTTGCTTCTGGAATTTTTTTTATCACTGTCATCATTTGTATCTGATTAGTTAACATTTTATTCTGTATAACATTTGAACACAGGAGTGGATTTCATGGAAAATTAAGTTGTTTTAGTTAGAATATAAGAAATTTAATTTCAGAATGCCTAAAATTTCATTTCCTATCTACTCTGGCCAGAACTATATAGATCTTCAATGTAGCCTATGCCCAGAAACTTACTTTCAGGTCTAATTGATGAGAAAATATTCTAAAACTTAGTGTTTCTCTAAATTAGAGTACTAGGACCTACACCAGAACTACCTGAATTATAGATCCACTCTTCTAATCTTACAAAGGAAAAGAAAGAAAAACTTGGTCTTTTGAGGAGACCCAGATAATCAATATTACTAGTTTTTTTTTTTTTACATTACTTTCTGTTTCATTTTTCACTCACAACACTTGTGAAATCATGTCAGCCCCCACTTTACCAAATTTGTGATTAATACGCAAAAGAAAATCTAACTGGAATTAGAATAGCCTCTTCCACACCGTAGTTAAAGACATGCCATTAATACCCAATGCCACTATTCTCCACTAACTAATACAGCATGTAATTTTTTTTTTTTGGGGGGGGGGTGCATGGTCCAGGCATTGAACCCGGGTCTCCCGCATGGAAGGCGGGCATTCTAACCACTAAACTACCCGTGCACCCTTATAGCATGTAATTTATAATAAAATGTTTTAAGTCTACTATTGTATTTAAGTTGCATCAAATTAAGGTTAAGCATAAGTGGCATGCGAAGCCAAACTATAGGAGCAGAAAATTACATGAACAAGCAACGTGATAAAGGCCTTCTGAAATCCATTGATTAATCCATTAATTGCTGTTTTTTTCAAATGCTTATGGGAACATAATTTAATGACACTTAGAAAATCCTTAACTTAGGGTCAATCCATTGGTTTATTTAAATATAGGTATAGCCTTGCCTGTATTTTGAGAGTTCACATGGACATTCACCCCCGATGAAATTGTGCCAATTAAGCTGAATAGTTGTATGACTGACCTAACCAGAACCATTAAGGATTTCTAAATGTATTTCATTATGTTCTTAGCACAATTGACCATGTTAATGTTATCAATATCAAATTGCAGGCAAGATTACTTGAGAGCCAGGCAAAAAAACCTGAGCATCGTACCTCACTCCCTCTACATTCACCTCGTCTATTTTTCTTTTCAAAACAAACTCCTTGCAGCAATGATGCTTTCCACCAGCTCTTAAGATCCCCTGTCATGTATTAGAATAAGGAGCATTAAAGATGGTAATGGCACCTATGGTACATATTCATTACTGATAGCACTAGCAAAGCCAAACCTAAATAAAAATTTCCTTCTCAGAAAAAAACTGAGACATGTTGCTCAGTGCCAAGTTTACTTCTTCTAAGCCAACATGGGAAGTCTTTCCTTTTGCTTCTCTCCCCTCTCAAAAATGTTTACTTGAGGGAATTTGGAGCTTGAGACCACAACAATAAATAGCCCTACTATTCAATAAATATACTCTGTTAAATCTAATAAACAAATATGATGATAAAGGTTTGAAAATGGAATCTTGTCCAGTGCTATCTTGGCACTTATAGTTAAGCCTACTGATCATTTGTTTCCAAAGGAGTCATGTTATGTTCGAATCTGTTTGTAATAAACCTATTATCTAAACAGATTTATTCTTTAGGAAGAGTTTTTCCTCCATTATTTTCAAAGATCAGCTATGGTGCTTTTTATGGCCACTGTCTATGGGTAACACTTCAGAGCCAGAAACCACTTGCATTCTGAGCTAAGGTAGTTCCTGTAGGACTGGATACCTCTCTTAGCTTCAGTTCTGCTATTCTGAGATTTGATTTATAGGAATCATTTTCAGGGTCAAGCTCCAATGCCTTTTGATAGCTTGTAACTGCTTCTTCAAACTTATTCATTGCAGCAAGGGCCAACCTGTCGCAGTCATAAACTGCATTATCTGGGTCCAATTCTATTGCCTGTGCATAGCATTCCACTGCAGCATTATAAATGTGATTATTGCCTTCATCTTTTAATTGGTCAGCTTTTCCCAGCATCCATTTGACTTTGTTCCCTTAAGAAATGAATAACTGCATAAACTAGTTGCTTGACAGATGACATTTTAGAAATTTAAACACTTTTTCCAGGCCCAAGGCTGCGAGACAACCGCAAGGGGGGCGGGCCGGTCCCCCTCGTCCTCGGGGCTGGAGCCATCAGAGTTTCCTGGCTCTGGCCGCCGCCGCCGCCCCCTCAGCCCACCCCGGATTATTATATTTTTACTGTTTTTTTTTTTTAAACTTGAGTTTTGAAAGTTCTTTATTATGTCCTAATTGTGAGTCCGTTGTCACATAGGTATTCTGTACATATTTTCTCTCACAGTGTAGTTTTTTTCATTTTATTATAGGGTCTTCCACAGAACAGAAGTTTGTGATTCTGATGAAATTCAAATGATCAATTCTTTTTTTTTTATGGATCACACTTCTGTGTCATATCTAGTAACTGTTCCCCAAGCTGGGCTTGCTGTTTTCTAAGGGTCCATTTTAAACTAGATTCAGTTTATTAATCATGATGAGACACTGTAGGCTTATTGTCCTTCACAAATCAGATTAGGCAAATTGTATTTATCTAGAAAGTCAATTCATCTGAGTTTTCAAATTTACTAGCAAAATGGTTTAGTGGCTTCTTAGACTCTCTACAGATGTGCAGTGTGGACCCCTGACTCACCCCTAGAAATGCTTGTGTCTCCCCGTTTCCTTTTTACTTGATCTTCTCTATTGTTCAGTTCTTTCCAATTTCATTAATTTTTGTATCTTGGTTTTCTTCCTTCTGCTTTCCTTGGTTTACATCAGGGTTCAGGAATTTTTTTTTGTTGTTGTTAAAGGCCAGCTGGTAAATATTTTTAACACCTGTGGGTCATACGGGCTTCATTATGACTACTCAACTCTGCCCTAACTGCATGGAAACATTGCAGGCAGTGTGGGGCTGTGTCCCTTTACTGAGTACCCATTAGTGGAAAAGACATCTTCAGACAGGACAGTACTGGTATAAAAATCTAACTTAACTATTTTCTCTTAAGGCGTTAAAGATTTATCGTACTGTTGTTGCTGGCAGGTAGTCGTGTCTACTCGTTATTCCTGGAAAGATAAGCTCTCTCTTTTCTTCTTTTGGTCGTTTTTAGGACCTTCACTTTTGCTTTGCGGCAGTCCCATTCTGTGGTGTCTTGGTATGGATTTATTTATAGTATTTGGGGCACCTTTGGCTTCCTGAGTCTGAGGATTTACGTCATGCAAATA
The DNA here is from genome assembly GCA_004026745.1 of Myrmecophaga tridactyla. Taxonomy (NCBI): domain Eukaryota; kingdom Metazoa; phylum Chordata; class Mammalia; order Pilosa; family Myrmecophagidae; genus Myrmecophaga; species Myrmecophaga tridactyla. The sequence continues at coordinate 401 of PVIY010061749.1, read as the reverse complement.
TCTTTGTTTCCTCATTCTGGAGCTGCTTAGATGCATTAGACCCTCTCATCTCATCCTCCCTCTTTCATATTTTCTACTTCATTAATTTTCTCTTCTGCTGCTAAATGAATGGTTATTTTTTTCCTTTTTTGGGTTCACTATAATTTTATTTAAAATTCTGCCAAGCTGAAGGAGAGATCTGACCTTTTGTTCAAAGGAAGCAATTTTCACAGATTACATTTAGCAATTTTAGCTTTGTGTCAAACAACGGCAAAGTAAGTTTCTGTTCAAGAGCCTCAGTCCACACGCATGGCCAGGTACTTGGGATCTTGTGGCAAGACAGCATGTCCCCTGGGCTGAAGCTACCATAGTAAACCCTCTCACCAAGCAGAATGCCATCTGTCCCCAGGCTCGCACTGCAC
>PVIY010061748.1:0-11118 GCA_004026745.1 Myrmecophaga tridactyla | reverse complement strand
TCCTGCCAAAGACCCCATCTAGGACACTCAGACCTGGACACTGTCTTAAGGAAGTCAGTGAGGGGCAGAGCCAACCTCGAGTGTAAGGAAGGGAGCAATTCAATGTGAGGAAAACACAAACTTCCTTATTTCAAAAATCTCTACAGACCAAACATCAAAGGTAGCTTAATCATTCACCATTCCCTCAGGTTAAGCATGGCCTGAGCCTTTTTGTAAGGCATGAATCTGCAGAGAGAGAGAATCCTTCATGTCCTAATTACATTGGTTTGAATATATTTAGCAGACTGATTTATTGCTGGCAAGAGAGCTCAGGATTTAGGAATCACTTGAAGAAATCCCCTGACACAAGCTTGGGTGGTATCAGACAAAATGAAAACATGTGGACAAATTCAAAGATATTTAGGGGGTAGAATTCACAGAATGTGGTGATTTATTGGATGTGGAAGTAAAGGGGAAGGAGGCACTGAAGATGACACCAGGAATTCTGTCTTGATCGCCTAGTGTTTCCACACTCCGCAAAGAAGAGTTATGTGCAGAGGGAGGGGTTGGGAAACATGGCTTTGAGTTCTATTTTCATCACATACTCTGAAGTAGCTGAGAGACATATAATGGAGATTGTTAGTTCTGAAGGCCTGAAACTACGCACAGATCCAGCTGCAGATATTTGGATATTGCTGGCATCAAGATAATTTTTGGTCATGTGAGTCAAATAGTGACCAATATAAATGGAGCTGCATACCTTTTGCCCTAACAGTTCCACTTCTAGAAATGTTCCCAAGGAAATAATCAGAAACATGCAAAAAGGTATGCTTAAGTATACTTATGACATAGCTATCTGTGGTTGTGACAAATGGAAGTAATGAAAATATCTGACAAGAAGAGCAAAGTATAATTTCATTCCAAATTATGGAATAGCACACAGCCATCAAAAACCAAGCTGTAGAATGTTTTTCTTAGACAGATATCCATGCTAAATTTCTAAGAGGAGTAAGAATGTATAGTATAGAAATGCACAGTATATCATTTCTGTTTATGCTCATACACACACAGAAAATATACTGGAATGTCATACACTGAAACATTAATTCTGTGATCTTTGGGTGGTGGATTTAAAGATGATTGAGTTTTTCTTTTGTTCTTTTTGTGATTTTCTCTACATTGACTCTGAGCTGCTTTTGTAATTCAGAAAAAGATGTTCTTTTTTAAAGCCTCCCTTTTGTTTCACTGAAGACATCACAAGATCAGAGTTGGGAATAGTTATTTTAACATCTTCCTCCCTGTCTTTACCTTGGGTGAATGGGCCTCCACAGAAATTCCACAGGGAAGCTCCCTGCTCTGACATCACATTACCAATTTCACCCTCAGCCCTCTACAGAAACACTATCTGGCAGCAGCATTAGATTTTAGCCATTAGCAGGCAGATATGTGCTGGCTTCTCTCTGTTTACAGCACTGATCATTTGCAACTCTGCTTTAAGGACTCAAAATTATGGTCTGCCCATAGCTAACATAAAAATTCAAGTAAGGCTTATCATTTGGAAGGCTATAAAATATATGTGACAGTGTGGCATGCTTTCATGTACAGCTTCCTAAAGTGCATGCCAACTGATCAGCAGTCCTTTCCTCCCAGGAGCCCCAAAAGCTTCCCAAAGCAAATGCCCCCTGGGGACAATGCTCAGGAGCAATTGAGGCTGCACACAGTGATGGCCAGCAGAGTCATTTGCACTGGTTCTCTTCTGAGGGGAAACCAGGACCTTTACTGAGCTTTCAGAGCACAAAATTAGAGCTCAGAAATCGCTCAAAGTATTCTACAGTTTAATAGTCCTACGATCTAGAATGACAGTTCCTCAACTTCCAAAAGATAATTCCCTCTGCCCTCTGCCTCCACTGCTATCACTACCACTAAAATGCTTCTGGTATTGGAATGGATATCGTTTGGCCAAGAATGGGAATTCTGGTTTGCCCCCAAAGTGTCTTACAAAAGCTTGTCTTACCAATACAACATGTTCTGCTGACAATGCTGTTGGTACAAAGAGCAGCCCTTGGGCTTAATGGGCTAGCCCAGAGCACACAAATGCATGTTTCATGGTTCCAATCCAGCTTACAGTGGTGCCAAAATATATTTTAAAATTCAATTTTTTACCAACATGGTAAAAACTTAGAGTTTCCACAGAAAAATCAAAACAGCAATTCTCTTGAAAAAAAATCCAGAGAATTTGACACCACCAAGCCTCTTTAGTACCTGCTGCTCCTTTTAGATAAAGCATATGCTCCCCAGCTTACCTCCACCCTCCCTAGCCTGTTTCAGTCCAGGAAGCATTGCAATACCACCTACCTACCACCCACCCACCCAAATGGGGGAAATAGGAAAGAAAAGACACTTCCTCCCTTTTGCTGTTCTCCTCTGGAGTCTTAATAACTAACTCTGTGGATGTTCCAAAGGGAGCTTCTGGAAGCTTGGAGCTTGTTTCCTAGAACTGAGCAGATAAGTATAAATAGGAACATGTGCTATCATCGTGAAGAAGGGCCACCCTTGGCCCTAACTCACTCAACTCCAAGTATAAGTAGAAGAAAGTGGTAATAGCTAAGCGAGGAAAGAAAGCCCCTCTTTGTCTAAGGACTATTTCTTTTTAAGGTAGTGGAGAATCTAAATGTGAATGCAAGCATTATTCAGATGAAATGATTCCTAAAGCAATTTGCATAACTAACTGTTAGATCAGAATCTCTGATATAATCCAGCCTGTCCAGAATAATGGGGACTACATGGATCTTTTGGACAAGGATGATGACACACTGTCCGTGCCTCTGAAGTTACAGAGTGAGCATCATCTTTCAAGGTTACGAGCCAGCTCTGAGATAACAAGCAAGATTATCTGGCAGACTTTTGACTGCAGTAAAGAAATGTGTTTTGCCCCACGAGAAAGAAAGTTCTACCAAGGCTTTTTCCTGGTGAGGATCCAGGTGCCTCTTCCTTGATCACTGCCCCAGTACTCCACCCTAAGCCATAGTCATCTTACAAATAAATTGCTAATGTCATGTAAAATGTGTCCACAACAAAATAGTGAAAATTCTGATGTGTTCAGGTTCTCTCCAACCCTCATGAAGCCCTAGTAACTTCCCTGTGTCCCAGCCTCATGGGCCTTGCTCCCATCTGCCTAATGTGTTGTAAAACACAAAAATAATTGAGAAAGTAATTTTTTATAGAGCAGTCAAAAACTCAGACTTTCAAATGAAATGTCTAATTTTTAACTGTAGGCTACCTGTGCAATTTGGTTAACATGTAGGAGGGAGATGGAAGAGTTCCCCTCTAAAGCATGTATAAGGCATCCTTTCAAATAATTCTAAGACAATCTGGTGAATAAAATTTTACCCTCACCATATTATTGGAAGGGACCCTTGCCTCCTATTAAATCCTATCTCCCACTCTCTTGGATCCTGAAATTCTAGCACTGGGCCCCGACCAAGCCTCTGAAATGGACAATCACTCTCCTCTGTGCTCTAGACCTCATCCCTCCCACTTGTGTTACATCTGGCCACAGGTAACCCTCTGTGTTACCTCATTGACTTCTGTAGGCATTTGTGTTTCAACTTCTAACCTGGGCTAGGCCCCCAGTATGCCTTGGATAACTGAGTGGTTTCAACTACAAGATGTCTAAAGCTGGCCCTAAAGGACATTCTCCAGGACCACAACTCCATCATGGATAGACCTGTTGCAAAGGCAGTTCCTCTGTCCAGAGCTATCCTGCTTCCCTGGTTCAGCCCATCCTGGGCACAGCTCCTGCTCATTTCTCAGTGGCAGGCCTTGTGGCCCTCTGAAGGCAGTTCTCCTGCTATCCCACCAATAATTCATTTCTTCCTTAGAGATTTCTTGATTCACACAAACAACTGATTCATGAAGAAGACAAATACTCATCTCAAAGGGAGGATCTGGGTGCAGGTAGGACTCTTCTCCAGCTTCTAGGCCATCTCATGCCATTAGGGGAGATGATTTCCAACTTGCTTCCACTATGAGTCTGGGGAATTGAGCCATGCGATGATCCCTCCAGATAAGAGGAAAGCACAAGACCCCACATAAAGGACTTCATTACAGATCAGGGCTTTAAAGAATCATCTGGCTGGGCTGCTCATGACTCTGAATACCCTAGTGGTATGAGAGAGGGATATTATTAGATGAGGTAAGATCTGTGAAGCTCTTAGCACTCAATAAACAACATCTGCATCTGTTGTTGCTGTTGTTATTTTTATGTCAGTCAAGGTTCTTTAATTGCAAGCAACAGAAATCAGCTCTGGTTAACTTAAGCAAAAGTGGAATTTAATGGAAAAATAGACAGCTCACCAAATCAAAGGAACATCTGGACAAAGAGGCACAAAAAAACTGGAACATGGGCCACTCCAAGGATCCAGGCAGCCAGAGTTAATCAACCCTAACCATTTTAACCAGCCTTGCCTCATACCACTCAAGAGTCAAGGTACCAAGAGAGACCCCAACGGTGCTAGCTTTTGTCACAAGTCCATCCTGTGCCCTGGCAGGCAGGGTGCTCTGATGGACCATCCTACTCATCCTGTACATAGTGAAACAGCAGTAATTTCCCAAAGTGAAACAGGAATACTTTTACCATAAGAAGAGGTTGTGGAGATCATACAAAAATCAGTTGATGTCTGATGCAAGCCTTCCTTGACCTTCAGAAAAGTTCATTGTCCTCTGTTTTTGGTATAATCTGAGGAGGCAGAGAAGCCAGGGACACGGTCATCAGCTTTCAGGCCTCAACAAGCAGTTCCTCTGTTGTCCTCAATCACCTTAGCCCCAAAGTCACTTAACTGGACTTAACAGGACCAGGCCACCCAGTCCCCTGTGGCAGGAATGTCGCAATCATTCAGGAGTACTCACATTTGCATGTGGGTGATAGCACAAGTTCTGCAGTAATCTAACACGTGCTTCGCTTTCATGCTATTATTAAAGAATTTTATGTTAAATATTTGAGGTGTGATTCTGCTCCCTCATACATATGGTGATGAGGAATTTCACACCTGTTGGAGCCTCAGCTCAATTGTTGGTGGGATTTGAAATGGCACCTTTATGGAAAATGGTAAAATTCTTATTACAGTCTAATGAATAAAGTGCATATGATCCAGCTGTGGTCGCTCCTCTCATCTTCCCAGAGCAGCTCATGCTGGTGGTAATTGGGGGAATGTGAATGCTGCTTCATGGCTTAATTTTAAAATGTTTTGAAAGACAATATCTGCAGGAATAAAATGCTCACACACATCTCAGTTGTGTTGTGTCTCCTATCGTAATTATACTAATAAATAAGTAGTATTTGTTTCCCTGCACTGTAAAATTAAATCTCTTTCTGAAAACTCCCTAACTTGATGAGGAGGGAGATGAGCACAATACTCCTGATGAGAAACAGGAGAAAACAAAGAGGGGTATTAAACATCCAAACACAATAATGTGGGAAGAATTGCTTCCTAATTCCCAAACATGATCTCTGGGTGGAATATTCTCCAAAACATTGCCCAACACCAATCTCCTTTGTTTGGGAAAATTGCTCCTCAAATTTTTGCTTTTGTGGGCTCTCTGCAAATTTGGTCCTCAAAGGGAATTACTGTTGACTCAGGCTAACTCATGCACCCTTCACCACAGAAGGCACCTTGGGGGTTGGCCTCACAATGATGCCACACCTTGGCACCCAGAAACTAAGATGTTGTGTAATTTCTATAGAAATTGTTGGAATGAAAACTGTTCCCAACTCACTTGCCACTCTATCCCTGTGCCTAAAGCAGCCCCTGGCCCATAGCAGGTGCCCATGTATTTTTACATTACTCTTGAGCGGCACTGATCACAGGCACTGGGCTAATACCTACTTTCCATGTCATATATGAAAAGGCTTCCTCCTGCTGCTATTGCAGCTGTTTCCAGCTTTGTCCCTAAATAACCGGGTGACTTAAAGCATGTCCCAATCCGTGTCTGTCAAAGGAGGAGAGTCTCGAAAAGGGGATGGCTGTGAGTTGAATTATTGTTGTTAAATTGTCTTTCCAGACCTCAGTTTCTCCATCCACAAAAAGGAGAAGTTGGACAAAACCTTGACGGCCCCTACATCTAAGACACGGTAACACTAAATAAAAGTGTTCTTGTACACAAAACGTGGAAAATCCTCAAGCTGAAAAGGCTGCAGATGTTGACAGTTACAATCCCTGTCTCCAGGTTGTTGCCCAGCTGCACAGCTGTCCCTCTGTCCACATGGCAGGGGAAGTCCATGCCCTCTTTGTGCAACAGCCCCACCCCCACTACTTTCTGTACTCATTTCCATGTCAAAACTGGCTGCAAACTCCAGCTCCGCAATGCCAAATTTGAGAAACTTATTTCTCATAACAACATTTGGCCCACAGGCAAGGTAATTAAGGTTGTTCATCCATTCACCAGCCCTTACATATGCTGGAAGCGGAAGGGGGCAAGGCCGCCATGCTTGGTAGCAGCCTCTGTGTTTCCACCTCAGCGTCCATTTGGCACTACTTGAAATTCCCTGGCTGTTTCTTATTAAAGATGATTGTGAAGCAGTTTGATGCTAGGTGCCTGTGGCTAGCCTCTGCTGGAGTATGGTGAGTGTTGGCCTCTACCCTCCAAGGATCTCTCTCACTCAAAATCTTTCAAACAATCACTCAGTACACAGTGCTAAAACTCAAAATCATTAAGGGATGCAAAATCTGACATTTGCCACAAACTAAAACAATGTATAACCTTTTACCCCTTCTCTCCCAAGGACATCTTCCCTCAATTTCTCTCCACCTGAATTTCCCACCTCTATCCTTTACCGGATCCCGTAGCCTCTCTTTCAGAATCGAGTTTTTTCTTGTCTCATAAGCATGCATGACTCCAGGCATGGCTTATTTTCCCTGCTAATTTCCACTGCTGGCTAGAAGGATGCCTCTTCACTCTGGGTGCCTTGTGGGCAAACCAGAGGAGAAGAGCCTGTGCTTCTGCTTGGTGAGCCCCGGGCACCAGGGCCAGCATCTGCTGACTGTGCACCTCACCCCCAGTTCTGCTGCTGCAGCTTTAGCAAGGCCTAGGGTGTGTGGTGCCAGCACTGCCCAGCTGACAGCACTGCTGCCTTACAGGAGAGCTGCCCGCCTCAGAAGGGGTACCATATCCTGCAGTATCAAAGCCCACATCCTCATTACCCACCAGATCTTCACCATTCAGGGCAAAAGCGACTTCTCACTCTTCCTCCATCCTGACGGACCCTCCCGAGCCCCAGCAGCTGCCTGTGAGCCCCAGCCAGTGTTGTATCCTCTGCCAACATCCATGAAACTGTGGCAAGCTAACTTCAGAGTTCTTGACAATTCTCTCTACTCCCATAACTTCGGCTGTGTTATGCTAAAAGCACAGGTTTTATTCTCTTATCCATCCTAAGTTTTTAAATATATCATAGATCCTAGATGATGGTTTTCCCAAGCATTTTTATTAACCATTCCTGATCCAGGATGAGAAGAGAAGGGTAGGCCCTATACATGAGTCTTACAAAATTTTGTGTCAAAGTGAACCATAGTTCAGTCTTCCAGAATGTTCGTAAAGTGGGAACCACCAGTACCAAATGAGAAAGATGTTCTGTATGCATTTCCACCTGGCCTTGCCTGTGAATAGCACCCTTCCTGAAGCTCCACAGACCAGGTGGGAGAAAGTGTGAAAGGTCGAAGAGGAGACATAGGGATCCAAATGCTCTCTGATGAATGGCATAGAAGTTCTCCCCCTGCAAGACTCTCACACTAAGCTGTGAGTCACTCTCTCCTGCAGTGACAATTCCCCATTTCACTCTGAGTCTGTCCATAAGCCTGCTATAACCACTATTGGATAATGTCCACCGTATTAGTCAGAGTTCTCCAGAGAAACAGGACCAACTATACATATTACAGATTTAGTAATTACAGAAACTCATTCGTGGAACTATAGGGATTGACAATTCCAAGTTCTGTAAGGCAAGCTGCAAGTTAGGAACTTCAGTGAAGGTTTTGATGAATTCCCTAGGAGAAGTTTGCTAACTGAAGGAGAGATAGAAGTTTAGAAATTCTTTTTCTGACTGCTGAAATCCTCAGTTCTTCCTTGAAGGCCTTCAACTGATTGTAAGAGACTTCTCTCATTGCTGCAGGCAGTTTCCTTTGTTGATTGTAAATGTGTAATCAGACATAGATGCGATCAACTGATTATTGATTTCAATCCATGAAATATCCACAGTAAGAATCAGGCCACTGCTTGTTTAACCAAACCACTGGGCTACATAACCTGGCCAAGTTGACACATGAACTTTAACATCACATACACTGAGTGTGTGCCTAAGATTCCTACCTTTTCCAGAAGTTCTCTCTGCAGAAGTGTGTCACAGCCCCTTCTACAACCAAGCCTGGTTATCTCTCCAGAGGTATTTACACCTTGGCTGGGCTTTACCTCAGCCATCAGCTGACTAGCAGTTAAACTGCAAAAGTCTGGCACATGGAGCAGCTAAGTTTTGATTGAGAAAAAACAATGCCCCACCTGGAAAAAGCATATCTGATTATACCATCTGTATACCAGGGACCTGGATGAGCTGGGATGTAGGAGAAACACCAGGAGTGAAATAGAAACTCCTAAGTTCACCAACTCCAAAATTGTTTTGATCCCCTCTTCAATTAAATTTATTTTTTATTAGTGCAGTTATAGGTTTAAAGAAACATCATACAGGAGGTAAAAAAAAGTTCTCATTTGAGAAGCGGGTTGCCTATGATGCCATGAGAACACAGGCTCAGGTATAACACAGACTCCTAGCAAATTATTGCTTTATTATTTCCACAGCACAAAGGGTCCGAAAGAGCAGGGGCAAAGACCCCACCATGGCTGGGCCCTGGAGAGACCAACTTCTAAGGTCATGGTTGGTACATAGCAGCTCTGCACACCCTACATTGTGTCAGACATTAGGGCCTAATTGTGACTGGTGCCCCAGGGAGGCCAACTGCTCATGAGCCTCACACACCTCATATCATATCAGAGATGAGGGGCACTTGCGTTGCCCAAGGGTTGGACTTTTATACAGTCCAGGAGGAGAGTCTTTGACAATGAACAACCTCTGTGCCCTGACAAGAAGCTGGGGCTGGTTAAGATTTAACAACTCTCCCAGCTGTCTGCAGTCTCTCAAGAAACAGAAACATACTAAACACCTGCACACAAACAAGCACTAATGGAAACATACCAAGCATGTGCATGCATACAAATAAGAGTGGAAACATAATGAACACACACACAAACAAGAAAGAGGGAGAGAGGAGAGAGATAGGTGGAGCTGGAACACGGCCACTGAATGTGTCTGCAACTTCCCCAGAAACTTCCCTTGGCCTCTCAACCAGGCCTAGCCTGCTCCTCTGCATTAGCCCCCACAACATAAACCCACCTCCCACCTTGGAGTAGGGTTGGGCCTCTTGGCCTATAGCTCTCAACAGTAAAATTTTGTGAACACCAGAGGCTACAGCACATTAGGAGGGCTTTAACAATTCCTAAGCATTTAATTATGGCAAGCAGGGTGATCAGGCCTTTCTGAAGTAATGACTATGTCCATTCTCTCCAGCCTTCGGGATCTGGCTGAAGAGATCCCGGATAGAATCTGCTTGCACATTTTGCAATCAATGGGCTTATTTCAAGAGGAGAATAAGAAACCCTATCATTCATTGTCCTGTCTGTCCAATGACCTACGCAGGGAATCGCCCAACAGGTAAAGATTTTGTTTTCTTCAGAAAGGAGGATTAACCCTGGAGATGTGCAGCCCATCCCTAGAGAGCCACTGGTCATCTCAGGGATGCTTGCAGAATAAAGATTGAGTTATTTGTTTGTTTCATTAGATAAGGAGTTGCATCCTGACAGGTTGTCCAGCAGTGAGGGGGAAAGGGTACACAGCCTAAAGCTGTGCCATTATCTTTGTCACAAGGCATACATGAAGGACTTCCTGATGTTAATACAAATATGACACTGGGGAAATCAGCTCCTTGACTAGCAATACACACTTTACAAAGAGAAGAGAGGGAGCAAGGGGTTAGGTGGCAGATCTGGAAGTTGGTCAGGGTCCCTGCCACCATGTGGTCAGGGTTAGCTGGACAAAGATGTCTTCTTTCCTGGTTCTTGCCAGGTCAAATCTGCACAAACAGAGGGGGAGGCAGCAACCAGTCCTGGCAGGGTGGTTGTGCAGCCACTTACCACTGGAGACACTTTTCTCAACCTTAACTTAACTCTTCCCACAAAGGCCATTTTGTCTGTCCCTTGCCTTGATCTATAACTTTACCTCTTTCCCATTGATTTGAAGGCCTTTCCCACATCTTATGGCCCAGTTCTACCCCTTGCTGCTAGATTGGAGTTGTCAGGACTCCTTGAAGATGTCCATGACTGTTCCCTAGGGGATTTGTGGCTCAACCAGAGGATGGATTTCAGGCCCGTAGGTCCCATCCACTGGATTGTCACCCCGTATGTATTAACATGTAGGTCTGGTTTCATCATCCCTCCCCTCCACCTGCTAGTGCTAACATCTCACTATCATGGGAATTATGTGGAAGGTATAATGGGGTAAAAAGTGGGATGATCTCTTGACAGTGGCTGAAAAGGGGAGTCCCAAGTGATGTGTTCTTGGTCCCCGTCAGGGCCAGTCTCATCCAGATGGGTATAAGCAAAGCCTGAGTTCCTCCCTTCACCAGCCCCTCCCTGTTCTAGAAAGTGGAACAAAGCCATGTTTCCCTTCTAGGGAGTTGTTGAGTTCAGCTTCGAGAGGGCCAGAGTAAGGCAGGCAGTCCATGCTGTAAGAGAATTGTCAAGATATAAATGCTGAAGCTCTTTTTTCAGGTAGCTATTAAAGTTCTTCACAATGCTGGTTGCCTGTAGGTGGTGGGTAACATAGAAGGTCCACTAAATCCATAAATGCCCATTATTGAGAAGATTGTGCATTAAAGTGGGATCCTTCATCAGATGCGAAGTCATCTGGGTACCCCAAGAGGAGGCAGAGCCAGTTTTCCAAGGCATCTGGTATATGGTATGAATCTGCATAATAAACTGAAAAATCAAGGTCAAAGCCTGAATAGGTGTCTACAATGACCAAGATGTGGGACATACCTT
>PVIY010061747.1:0-11120 GCA_004026745.1 Myrmecophaga tridactyla | reverse complement strand
CAAACATCCAGGCAGAAAACAGGACAGATGTGGACAAGAATAAAATCAAACAGATTTCAGAAAGGTTGGTAAACATTGTTTGAACTTCCTGCCTCCCGTTTTAAGAGCTGGACTGAGCTGGGGAGAGCCAAACTCTGCAAGTCGCAGCTCTTCATGCATAACATAGGGACAATATCAACTGTTCTCATAAGGTGGTGCTTTCTTTGGAATTAAATGATGTAATACACGTGAAAGTGCCTAGAACTTGTCTCTTTTGCTATCTATAAATGTACACACACGTATACACACACACACAATCTGTTTGCATATGTGTGCTCACAATTAAACTAAGTCAAATATTGATACTTGCAGTCTAGTTTGGAAAGAAAGCACATATTGCATAGCAATCCAATACTATACTACAATAGAAGATATTTAAAAACTGCATGATTAAATGTTGTGTGGCCACATTGAAAATTACAGAGCTCATATCCTCTTCTGGGTAGCTACTTTTACTCATCCTCATTGAATGTCAGTACATACAGTAGTCTCAATACTTACGAAAAATCTGCAAGTTAGCTTTTGACATGCTAATAATAATATAGGTAAGAAAGGGGAGGGTCAGAGGGGGCACATTTTGGTTGAGAAAACAGGATTTAAACCCCAATCCAGTTGTGCCCAAAGACTGGCCTTCTTCCATTTCCAAATGTATCATGGCGAAGTGCACGAGAGCCTGAGAAGACTTCTCCATGGTGTAAGGATGGACTGGGCCTTGAAGAATGGGAAAAATCTGGGTGGGTAGAGAACAGAACTGGGACACTTCAGGAGAGGGGAAAGATATGGAATTGAAAGCCATGGAGGTGAAACATAGAAGTCATATCTAGAATTCAGATGGTGATGAGAAGCAGGGGATAGGACCAGAAAAGAAGATTCTGGAGGCCCTGAATGCCAGACATAGGAGTGTCATTTGCTAGGTCATACCAAAAATGAGAATTTATTGGAGAACCATTGTGCTGGGTTCTGGAGACAGCAAGACAACACAAAAACAAAAACCCAAAACTACAAATCATAGCCTCTCTGTCCTTACGAGGTTTAGGGTTCACTTACCTCAGTACATGGAGTAAGTCCTTTGGGGCCAGTGTCAAAGTTTTACATGGAGCCCCCGGCAGCATAAGGAAGGGAGCTGTCATTAGACTTGGCATTGAAGCAGTCAAGAAAGGCTTCAGAGAGAGAGGGTTTTATTCTAGAAGCTAGGAGCAGAGGACTTTTTTTTTCCTTCTGGAAGTGACAGGCAGTGAAAAACGGATTTGAGTGGTGGAGCTATATGATAAAAATGCCATTTTCCGAGGATTAATTCAACAGCAGCATACAGTAAGCACAATGTGCAGTGGTAGCCTGAGATTGGAATGTGAAGCTAATTAAATAGGAGATCATTGCAGTGGCTTAGGCAAGAAGAGAGGGGTGGTGGCTGTGCAAATGACAAGGAAGGGAAGCATATGCTTTTAAAATGAAAATCTCAAGAGGACTTCACCTGATGATCAACAAGGGGGGGTGAGGGAAAGGAGGATAGTGTGATGACTTTAAGGTTCTGAGTTCAGGTAAATAAAAAATTGTCCTGAAGGGAAATAAGTAAGCTCTGTTCAAGAGAGCTGATTCAAAAGAAAGGTGAATTCAGGCTAGCTGGGCAGTTGAAATGTAGATCTGCAACAGGACAAGCTTACATTTTGGGCAGCATCTATTTGCTTTACAGTCCCAAAGATGTGACATCAACTGTGACTAGACACTCAGTGATAATAATGGGAATAAATTAAAAGCAAATACATAATAACAATAAAAACGAAAACAATTAAAGTTAGCATTTTTTGAAGGCTCATTCTCTGGTAAGCATTTTCTATATATTATTGGCATTATTTCATTTCATCCTCATACCAACCTTATCATGTAGAAGGTACTATGATCATATTTGTTTTACAGATGGGGAAACTGAGGTACAGAGAGAGGAAGTAACTTGTCCAAGTTAACACAGTTAGTGGGTAACAAAGCCTGGGTGCAAATTGGAACGATCTAAATATGAATAGTTTAGTGCTGCAGCCACTTGTTAGATGAGCGATGGAACATTTGAAAGGGGGCTAATAAATCTGACTTCTTAATTTTATTTAATTTTTATCAATTTAAACTAAATTTTAAAACTGATAATCAGTTATGGAAAAACTTGTATGTATGTTCAGGAAAAACTTGATTAAGGAACTCTGCATTTTCAATTGTGATTTTTTAATAAATACAAATACAGACGGAGTATCCTCAATGAAAATTCAGCATTCAAATTGAGATATGCATTAAAGTATGAAATACACACTGGATTTCAAAGGCTTAGTATAAGCAAATAATTTAAAATATCCCAATAATTTTACACATTGATTATGAATTGAAATGATATTTTGATAGGTTGGGTTAAAGAAAGTATGCGGTTGAAGTGAATTTAACCTATTTCTTTGTACTTTTTTAATGTCGCTACCGGATAATTTAAAATTATTTATGTGGCTCATGAATTATTTCTATTGGCTAATGTTGGTCTAAATCCTGAGAAATGCATACATGAACAGTCAACTTCATGAGATAGGGGATGGATGAGAAAACTAATGGGGGAGTTTATTCCTTTTCCCATTCTGAATCCTTATCTTTTGGAAATTTCTGTAGAGAAGAGTAAAATTGTCTTAACTTGATGGGACAGTGGGCCCTACATCTGATTGCAGGGTATTCTTCCCTCTCCCTTTGCTGGGTAAACTCTCTGACAATATTCAGGGAAAACAACAGCTCAAACTGCCCTTTCCTCATACATTTGATATTTATTTTCCTCTCCAAGGAGAATTATTTTTGCTCACAGCTGTTTTCTGTCTTTCAACTACACCTCTGTCCTCACATCAGTCCGAAACTAGAACTGATCTTATCAGAGAGTTCCAGATGAGCAGCCAACAAGATCTTTTTGGAGCTGTCCTGAGAAAATAATAACTAGAAAACTAGGAAGGATTCAATATATATAAAGGGATAACTTTGTATTTTTAGATACTTTTAAAAAGACTGTAGTCTGCATGTGGAAACTAACCGCGTGTTTCAGAATTGTGGCCAATAAACCATATCTGCTCTTCTAAGAGTTACACGTACGATAGATTCAAGGTAGAAGGTTTCAAATGATGGAAAAGAAAAGGGCAATAGCTAAGCCCCTGTGAATCATTGGGTACTTCAGAATTTAAGTCTGCGTCACTCATTAAGGTAAAAAAGCTAAAATTTTACCAATTATCAAGCATTCAGTAGAGATGAAGCAACATGTCCCCAACAGGAGAATTCTCCAGATGTTTTAAATTGGTCAGAGTAAACATTTGATTCATCACAGATTCACCATAATTTCAGTCAAAAGTAGAAAATTCACATCTACTTGCAATTGGAAGGGAGTAGTGCTTTTTCCATTCCCCATGCCAGGAGACTTGACATACTACCCATGAACTACTAATCCAGATCATTGGATTTTTAGTCAAATCCTATTAGCACAAACTCTAATCAAATTATATATACATATTTATATAATGTTGGTATAAATATTTCAACATCCAGGTTACAGGTCAACTTTTGAGAATATTGCATATGAGGTCTTAATGCAACAAATAAGTTGATGTACTTACTTCACTCCTTTTTAATTTCTAATTATTATTTTAGACAGTAGACTATGCAGCCTTTGTAATAATCCTCCATAAAGGAGATCTTGAGGACTATGTTCTTGAAGGATTTCTATTTACAAATTATATATGGCATATGTCATATTAGAAGTGTGCATTGAATACCAAAGTGCTATCATCTATAGCTTATAGCAGCGAGTTCCTCACTTCTATAAAGGCAAATGAATTCCTGACCAAAAGAAAAAAAGAAGCTTTGGGAAAAAGATAAACAAATCCATTAGAGAGGACATTAAATGCATTTGAAACAACCTCAATAAAATACCCAAGCTCCTGAGAAAATAACGTATCTAACTACTGATAAAACTGTTTACAAACCACTAAAAGGGAATAAAATGCAACTACTCACATCTAGCCAAGCAAGACAACAGCGTGGCTATTGAATTTCCAGTAAGAAATGGTTGGTTGAAAAGAAAAAGCTATTTTAACTTTTTTTTCTTTTACAAGCAACACAATAGAAAAAGATAGAAAACGCGGTCTCACAGTTAATTCTCACTGTGCAACCATGAACATATTCCTTTCCTGTGAGTGGGAAATGGTGCATTATCTTTTTTTGGTTCCTTCCCTGTTCTCCTCCATAATTTCACAATTATGTATGTATCCATAGTCAACAAATCCCTAACCATTAAACCAATTTTGGTTGATTTCTGGCAACTGTACCACTTAAACATTTCTATTTAATATTTATTGCTAAAAATTCTATGATAGTAGGACAGCAGTATTTTATCATCTGCATCCTGTTGTTAATATTTACTGTTTGTAAAGCATTTGTGGGTTAAGTTTCAAGATTCAATACCAGGACTAATGATGATTTGATTTAACTTTTATTAAAGATTAATGGTAAGCTAAAAAATGAATGTCATTTTACAAAGCATTTGCAATTTAGGTATCATTACATTTACCCATGGTCTGAATGATCACAACAATAAAATATTTAAGGAACAATTCTAATGTATTTTTTTTGTTAATTATTTATCTTCTGTTCAAGCTGCACTTAAAGTCTGCCCAAAATGGCACAGGGTGAAAATGAGGCTCTGAATTGGAAACAAATAAGCAGAAAAGAATTGTTTGTGACTTTAACATACACTAAGCTTTTACTGTTAAATCTAAACCTAATCCACGAAAGTACCTGATCCCCTAGGATTTTTGCTTGCCCTCTTTTGTTTACACATCTTTGATATTTCTATCTCATCTCCAACTATATGTCCTGCCAAATACTGAAAATCAGCTTATCCGTCAATAAGCATCATCTTCACTCTCAGACCAGCTTTTTTTTCCTTCCTTCCCTCTATTTCTGTTTATTATACGTTTGTTCTGCCAAAAATCCAGGATTCATCACACAGTTCAAGTATCATCATGGACATAGCGTCCTCCTTTCCTTTCTTAAACAAGTTTTCAAGTCTTGTCAATATTTCCTCTGTCATGTCTCTGGCATGTCCTTTCCTCATTTTGTAACTCTCAGGTACCTGATAGGCCTTAATTATCTGCTCTAATATTTCCTTTAAAAAGATACCTTAATTTTTCTGATAATTTTGCATATAGTCATTGCAGAAAATATAGAGTACACACAAAAAATAACAAAACACTATAATCCACCATCATGAATTTACAATTGCTTTATCATCTCTAGAGCAGATTATTTTGATAAATCCCCCACACATGCTATTTTCCTTACTCTAGTCTTCTGCTATTCCAAGTTACATCATCATTTATTCTCTCTTAAGCAAAACTAAGATTAACAGACTCTGTTTAAAAACAATCTGCAATAGCTCACCTTGGCTTCGACAATATTCCTTACCTTGATTTTCCCGAACTTAAAAAAAAAAAAAAATCACTCTCCCTTTTCAGCTTTATTTCCCAGGATTTCTTATCAAGTTCATTAAATTTGGGCCACACTCGATTTTTTTTCCTATAAACATTTACTTGTTTTCCTACATCCACATCGATCCCAGGTTCTCATCCTCAACTTGGCAGAAATAAATGGAAACCTCAAGACCAAATACCATTTTGTCCACAAAGTGTCTTATAACACCCTCAGTTGGAAGTAAACTCCTTGCTAGAGTGTGTTCTTTTTCTTTCCCTATAGCACTCATGTGAACACAGAGTACAAAACCTAGAGTCACATAACTGGGGCTTGAGTTCCAACTCTAGCATTGACCTACCTCTAGGGCCTTGAACAAGACCTTGAACCCTCTAAATTTCATTTTCCCATTAGGTGATGTAATGAGCAAAAGAAACAGTACATGGAAATCTACTTTGTCAACAACAATGTGCTATATAACGTAAGTTCATTCTCTGCTAGGTGCTCCCTTACTGGCACTGCCCTCCGGGAGAATGCCTAGTTACCTTTCCTGATCCATGTGTCAAAACTTCCCTGAACAGCCGGGCCGGTGGAAGTATTTGGTCCCTTGGTGTGTCCAGAGAATTACCAATGTCCTTATGTGGTTATGACTTAAATTTTTGGTTGAACTTTTGCCTGAACAATTAGACTGCAGTCTTTATTTCGAAGGCAGAGAATTTGTCTTACCCAGGTTTGTATTCCTGGCAGAGCGCTTTGAGCTCAGTTTCTGTTCAGTAAATGTTTGTTAAAGAAGAGAATGCATGAGTAAACAAATGTATTAATTTATGGATATCTAGATCTTGCGGAATGGTTATTTACGTTGAGTACTTGTCATCTCTTTGGACTGTAAGCTCCATGAGGACAAGCTCTTTGGTGATCCATCTTTGTATCCTTAGAGTACCATGTGCATTATATCAGATAAGTATTTGCAGATTGTTGAATGGAAAAAAATAATTAAGCTGGGCCACGTACTGGGATGCTACTGCATATATAGCTTTCCTGTATGACAGTTTCCTGGTGTGCATGCAATCTTAATATCTGTTTAACTCTGGAAGTGAGGCTAATTATATTTACCATCAACACTGCAGTTCCTTCTTAAACTGAATAAAAATGTCTATAAACATAGATACATCATTTGATGGCACAGTAACACAAACTTCAGTGGATTCACATCTTTCTCAGGTTTAAGTTCTAACATCAGCCTGTATGGCAAACATCTAGTATGGTCAATATTACCATGGAGAATCTCTTAAATTACCCAGATGGAAGACAAGAAGTTTACATTACACCAGGTCCATGGGCACGGGGACTGGCAGGAGAGCACCAGCACGGGGACTGGCAGGAGAGCACCAGAATCACGTCGCCTACTCATGCTTAACCATGATGGTGGCAGGAGAAAGTGGCATTGCCTTACTTAAATTGCTACTCCTTTCCCCTCAATGTCTTTCTTTTTTACTTGGTGTGCATGTTTGGAACTGCATTTTTAAGTGCTCAGATGGTGCAACTCTACTGAAGTGTTCTTTGACAATATTAAGTCAGGGTCTGCTCAGTCACAGCACATGGAAAATTTTACTTTAGCCTGGAAAGGTTAATGGGCCTGTATAAATATCATTATCCTCTGAGTAGCTTAACCCCAATTGTCCTCCTAGTAACTTAAAACCTGGTGTGACATGGAAAGTCTCATGTAGCATAGTCAAAAATAGCACATTAGCTTTAAAAATTGCCAGTGATGTGATGACCTGCCATCTTTCTATGTTGTTTTGAGGTCACTGTGGACAAACACTGGAGCCAGAGACTCTGGCTCACTATACTGAATGAGCATTCAAATTATTTCTGCCCCAGAGGCAAGAAGACTTTACTGACAAAAAGAAATATTAGGGAAAAGGAAAATCTCTTGTAAATCAGATTGCATAAGGGTATGAATGCTGCTACAAGTAGGAGAAAGGGCAAATTGCATTGTGTTACTTTTGATTTCATGGATTCCTGAAAGAGACAGAGAAAGAGACAGAGAGAGAGAGCAAAAGAAGGAAAGTGAGAACAAAAGAAAGAAAATAGAAACTAAGAGAGAACAGAAATCTGCTGGTATTCATAATGGTCTTGTAATATACATGATGGGTTACTATGGTAACACTAGTGTCACATGACTCATCTTACATCTGATACCAGCATACATTGTTCAGAAATAACAGCACAAATAAGAGTGCATATTTTCAGTCAGAGTGGCAGGGTGCGGGAGGGCAATCACAAATTTAGGAAAACTGTAAACCACAAGGGCAAGTTGAATAATTCATGACTGTTTAACAGACTTTGAGACTCTGTAGCTATCTATATACTTTTTTTATCTTAAGTTTTGGATGGATTAAAAATCAATGACTAGGGCAGGCCACAGTGGCTCAGCAGGCAGAGTTCTCGCCTGCCATGCTGGAGACCAGGGTTCGATTCCTGGTGCCTGCCCATGAAAAAAATAAAATAAAAATCAATGACTAAATGCCACATATTTACAGTAATCCCCCAAACATCATGAGAAGCTCTGTGTTTTGTGAGCTGGTTTCACTGTGAATTGCTTTACAATCATAAACTCATATTTCAAGAACTCTTAGGGGAATTTTGGGTATTTTAATCATGCAAATTAGGTAAGTTCATTCATTGATCTGGCTATGACTCAGAACGAAATATTACAAAGGTGGAATTGGTATTTGTATACTTTGTGTCAGTTGTAAGACATTGGAACTAAATAACCACAGCCCAAATTGTGTCATTTGTTAGTATCACGGCAATGTAAATACCATGACAACAATTAAAACAAACTATTGAACAGACACAAAGTTCTTGTGGGTGGGTTATATGGTGACTGGCATTGTAGAGACCCTTATAAAGGCTCTGACCATAGTCCAGGTTAAAGGGCCGTATTAGTAAAGACAGAGTTAAAAGGAACAGATGTAAGGATTCTATGATAGATAAATTATGACTTAGTGAGTAGGGAGGCACTGAGATAAAGGAGGCGCTAACACGACTCCCACGTTTCTAGTTTGGAGAACTGGGCAGTAATTGACTAGCCCACGGAACAGAAGAGAAGGAATAGATTTTAAGAGTAAGAAGATGAGTTCAGTTTTGACTCTGAGGATGCCCTGAAAAAATTTCAAGCAGTGAATATGATACCAGTTTAAAGAGGAAGAGTGGTCAGGACGTGAGATAAAAGTTTGGAAGTTGGTAGAATGAACTTAATATGTTTCTCCAAAAAGGTACACACTTATTTTACTATCCCTGATTACTTTCTTATTCCCAGATGGAAAAGCCGATTTCACAAGAGTGTACTGAATGCCCATTAAGTACAAGGCCCTGTACAAAGTGCTAGACAGGCAGAGTTAAACAGATATTAAAATTGGCCTAAATCCTGCCCTAGTGGGTCCTGCAATTGACTGTGGGAGGAACTTCTTAGGCCAATAAAATACATAACTAAGACTATAATTGCAAGACCTGCTGAATAGAAGGCAATAGCATAATGAGAGGATATAAATAGGTGCCTAACATGGTCTGAGCATTTAGGGAATGTTTTCCTGGGGTTGCTGACGAGGATGAGTAACAACATGTGCCTCTGAGAACCCCATGAATGGAGGCCTGATCATCTTTCGAAATCAAGAACACATTCCATTCTGTGTGAGAAGCTGATTATCTTTTCCATGGATACTTGGAACTTTCTTCTCATAAAACTCCCTCTCTTTAGGGTACCTCTCTGTGTCACCCCTGGCCAAACTCTCTTCCTGGCTGGAGCAGCCTCTGTGGAAGGCCATATAAAACGGGGTACTAAAGCTCAAGTCCAAAGCCATCACTCTTGTTTCAAAGGCTGTCACTAGATGGACTGCTCCCCTCTCTTTTTTGTCCATTAGAGCTCTGTTTCTTTCTGTCCTTCTATACAAATATACAATCTGTTTGATAGCAAAGTGCCATTCTGAGTCTAGAATGCTTGATCAGAGTTCACCACTTCATTCATCACAGTTTACAAAGTAAAATAAAAGGTGATAATAGCAGCTTTCCCTTTGTAGCACACGTTTATCTATGTAGTAACTTTTCATTGCAAGAGAAAAATTAAAAAAAAAAAAGTGAAAATAATTCCAAAGGGTAGTTAGGTATTTTAATGTGTCTCACTGGGTACAGCAATGTGACTGACAAAGGCAGGCCAACGTGACCGAGTCCCATCTCCTGTGGTTCACTGGCAGTAAACATGTTAAGTACCCTCAGCTGTCTCATTTTATCCCTTTGGCAAAGGAGAGGCTATAAGGTTAGCTGATGGGTGGATGTTGAACTGATGTAGAAGAACGAAGGTTGATCTTCATGAGTATTTTTATTAATCTCTACTGTTGGCAATGGGATAGGAAAAATTGACGGTTTTTAAACTTCAGTTGGAAAATATCACCCATTGCTTATTTCTGTGTATTAAAATCCTCAATGTTAAATACGACACAAGGACTATGTTTTTACATTACATTTCTAGTGAACACTTTAATAAATTCATTATCGACTTAATGCTTCTTCCCCAAGTGAAATGGAAAATGATTTGGTTAATTCATTACTTAAAAAAAGAGCAATCGCTTTAGGCTACCTTCTAGACTTTATTTTTTGTCATACTTTGCCCTCACTCATTATATTTCAGAAAACTTAGTTTCCTTAAAGTTCACATAAGGGCTTCATTCATGAAGCCTACGGTACTGCCTATTATTACTCATCTTCAGGCCTCCCATCCCCAAGGGAACATTCTCTAAATGCTCAGACTGTGTTACAGATATTTCTATATGTACACATAGATATAGATATATACATACATACACATAGACATAGATATATACACACATACACACACACACACACACACACCTGTACATATACATTCTTATTGCACCATGGTCTTTTGAGCACTGCTCACCACAGTGATCAGATATTTATGCATTTTGTAATTGTAACGGAATTGTTCCTATCAGGATTTGACAGTACTTGCTTCTACTAGTTTAGGCTATCAATCTATACTGATTCTTCTGTCAAGTCATTCTTCCTAAGACAACTGTTTCCAGTCTGAAACTCTTAAAGAGGAGAGATAGAAAGTAACCAAATAATTGATAACGCTGTGATAACATACATAAGAAAGAAACAATAGCTGCCTCAAGGAGCAACTGCCCTTTGAAAATTGGGAATTAGGAAAGGTTTTATCATAGATCCCTTGCATGGGATCTGGAAAATGAGGAGGGGTTCATTACAAGATGAGGGGAGATGGGAATTCCAGTACACAACAGGTGTAGTTAGTGGTTCTTTACACCTAAAACACAGAGGATAAATATATGATTAAGGAAATTTATGAGGCCAGAGAGATGTAGAAAGGGTTTGTGTTAGTTAGATTCAGTTGTCAACTTGGCCAGGTGAGCATACCTAGTCTTGTTGCTGCGGACATAAGCCAATGGTACGTGAACCTCATCTGTTGCCAATTACATCTGCAGTCAGCAAGGAGGTGTGTCTGCTGAAATGAGTGACGTTTGGCTTAATTGGCTGGTGCTTAAATGAGAGAATGCAACGTAGCACAGCCT
>PVIY010061746.1:0-11127 GCA_004026745.1 Myrmecophaga tridactyla | reverse complement strand
AAGAAATAAAAAGAAAAAACTCATACATACCATACCCCTTACTCCTCCCTCTCATTGACTGCTAGTATTTCCATCTACCCAATATAGCCTAACCTTTGTTTCCCCTATTTTTTTCTATACCCCTTACCCCTCCCTTTCATTGATCACTAGCATTTCAATCTATTAAATTTATTTTAACATTTGTTCCCTATTATTTATTTATTTTTAATCCATATGTTTTACTCATCTGTCCATACTGTAAATATACGGAGCATCAGACAGGTTTTCACAATCACACAGTCACATTGCGAAAGCTATATCATTATACAATCATCTTCAAGAAACATGGCTGGGCGGGCCACAGTGGCTCAGCAGGCAAGAATGCTTGCCTGCCATGCCGGAGGACCCGGGTTTGATTCCTGGTGCCTGCCCATGTTAAAAAAAAAAAAAAAAAGAAAAAAAAAGAAACATGGCTACTGGAACATAGCTCTACAGTTTCAGGCACTTACCTCTAGCCTAATACACCTTAATCTGAAAAGGGGATATCTATATAACGCATAAGAATCACCTCCAGGATAACCTCACGACTCTGATATCTCTCAGCCACTGACACTTTATTTTGTCTCATTTCTCTCTTCCCCCTTTTGGTCGAGAAGGTTTTCTCAATCCCTTGATTCTGAGTCCTAGCTCATTCTAGGATTTCTGTCCCACGTTGCCAGGAAGGTCCACACTCCTGGGAGTCATGTCCCACATAGACGGGGGAGGGTGGTGAGTTTGCTTGTGGTGTTGGCTGGAGAGAGAGGCCACATGTCAGCAACAAAAGAGGTTCTCTTTGGGGTGACTCTTAGGCTTCATTTTAAGTAGGCTTAGTCTACCCTTTGTGGGGATAAGTTTCTAGGAACATAGCTCAAGATTGAGGACTCACCCTATGATTTGGTTGTCCTCACTGCTTGCAAGAATATCGGGAGTTCTCCAAATGGGGAAGTTGAATTTCCCCCTTTCTTGCCATTCCCCCAGGGGACTTTGCAAATACTTTTTTATTCACTATTCAAATCATTATGTGATTTAGTGGGATCCTTCTTCACAGTGGCTCAGTGGCAGAATTGTTGCCTTCCATGCCAGAGACCCAGGTACGATTCCCAGTGCCTGCCCATGCAAAAAAACAAACAAGCAAACATACATGCACAGTATTCAGTTCTTTTGCACTCTTTCTAGGGTATGGCCCTCCCCAGCCCCCATGCACCCATGCCCTTGTCCCTGAATTTCCCCATGCTCTCAGCCCTGCCCCTAGTTTGATTTGTTATCAGTGGTGGCTTTTTACTTTATATGATTTCAGGCTCACGGACAGTGCAAGAACGGTGCACAGAATTCCCCCAGACCTTCACTCAGCAGCCCTGCTGTTTACACTGCCCCCTTCTGCTTTATCCTTCTCTCTACACACTCACGCGCTCACACACAGAAACACAGACGCGTGCACACAGTTTTTCACAAACTGCAAGTAAATTGGCAACCCCAGACCCCTTGTCCCTCCGTACTTCGGTGGGCATTTCCTGAGGTCCAAGGCTTTCTCCTGCACAGCCGCTGCAGTTGTCAAAGTCAGGACACCTGAGTTACCTGTCCAGAGGCTGTGTTCAGGCCTGGTCCGGGGTGTACCTGGCTCACCTCTAGCCCAGGGTCACTTGCAGCTGGTCTGCCGTGTCCTCTCAACCAGGGTACTGCCTGCCTGGCCTTCCAGGACTTTGATGTTTCTGAAGAGAATGGGCCAGGCATTTTGTGGGATGTCCGCTGATTTGGTCCTTGTGTTAGTTTTTTCATAGACTTGTTCTTTAGCACAGCTTGAAAAGGATTTCTTCTCTAGCAGGTTCTAGGCAGTTGAGGAGCCGGTTTCCACAGCTCTCACTGCCATCTCTCAGACATGGAGCTCGTTGTTACAAATGTCTATGGTTTTCTTGGAATGCCAAATACGCGGTGTCACACCTGCTCCAGAAGGGCTGAGAGGGTGTATGCTTCCTCTGCGCTTAGTCAGGAACTCACTTCAAGCGCAGGTTTTCCTGTGCCTGTGGCCGAGAGCATGCCCTGGCCAGTACCTCCATCCCTGGGCATTTTTGAAGGACAGGTGGAGCGTGAGATGCGGGGCAGGGTCTCTTCGTCCAGCAGGGCTGCCTGTGGCCATGCTGCCGTGTCACCCGGCCCCCGGTCTCTGCAGGAAAAGAACGCCCAGCTGCGGGGTGCAGCGCAGCAGCTCTCCAGCCACTGCCAGGCCCAGAAGGAGGAGGTCAGGAGGCTCTTCCAGCAGAAACTGGATGAGGTAGGCCCCGGGCTCCAGCCAGATCCAGAAGGACTTGTAGCAGGGATGGTCCAGAATCTGGAGGACCCATCTGCACCAGGTGGGGGGGGGGGGCTCTCGTGCCCCGCCTGCACATGCCCTCAGAGCTGAAGCTATGCTCTTGGCCCTCCATTCACCCCCTCTTTAGAGGCTCCTGGCAGGAGCCCAGTCGTGGGGAGGCATGAGCAAGCCAACCCTAATCTCCCCCCACCCCCACCCCCATATTGCAGCATCTTGAGACCCATAGGCCCTGCCTGCCCACTGCCCAGGGTTCAGGTGGAGCTGGGGCTGTATGGGGTGGGCCGTCCTGTGTCCTCCATGGGTTACCCACCCCATGCTGGTTTCTGTGCCCTCTCCAGCTGGGAGTGAAGGCCTTAACCTACAGTGACCTGATCCAAGCCCGGACGGCCATCTCTGCCCACAACCAGCGGCTGAAGGAGCAGACAGAGCAGCTCGAGAAAGACAACACTGAGCTCAGGGGCCGCAGCTTGCAGCTGGTATGTACCGCCCTCCCCGCCGCAAGATCATGGGACCGGGCCCTGTGTGAGGGGTGGGCCGTTGATTCCAGGTACACAGACATCTCAACGCCCAGACAGAAATGCTTGAGTCGATGGGCCCTAAAGCCTGTGGTTGCCTTGGTCAGCCTGGCTCCGGTCTGGGGACAAAAAGTCGACTCCAGGGTTCAGGCACATCCTCTGTGAGGACGGGTTTCCCATGACCCTTTGTTCAGTTGGCAAGGAACTTCTGGAAGCTTCCCTTTTGGTCCTTTCTATTCGTAGGTTTGTTCTTAAAATAGTTCTGGAAAATTCTCTAGTCCTTAGTGTACTGCAGAGGCCAGGGGCCACTCAGGGGGTTCCTTTTGGAAGAGTTGCTAGAAAGGTTTGCCTTTTTAATTCAGAAATGACTTCTCAGTAGCCAGAATCATCCAGTCCATCACTGGTTGCATTGATGAGCTGTTGAAGACCAAGTCCCGCTCCTCTGTGGCGTCACGTCTGGGGCACCTCTGTGGACACTCTGTCGCTGGATGTCTGCAGCCTGGCTCCTAAGGGGGCCTGAGGCTTTTGTTACCCAGGCTCTTCCCTTATGCCCAGGGTGGGCAGTGAAGATGCACCCCCCGCCCCGAGTCATTTCCTCTGCCCAGCCTTCCTGAGTGTTCTGCGTACACATGAGCATTCTCTCCAGTGGGGGCGGCCAGTGGGCTCCATGTCCTCTGAGCAGAAGGACATCCCAGGTTGACCTCACTCACTGCGATACCCACCCCTCCCCCTCCCGGCAGCTCAAGGCTCGGTGCGAGGAGCTGAAGCTGGACTGGGCCACTCTGTCCCTGGAGGGCCTGCTGAAGGAGAGGCAGGCCCTGAAGAGCCAAATCTCGGAGAAGCAGCGGCATTGCCTGGAGCTGCAGGTGTGGGTGGGCCCTGGGTGCTTGGGGTGTCCTTGTGCTTCTGTTCAGCATGCTAAGCACAGCCACTTGCTTTTGTAGACTTGCTGGAAGCCACCTCCCTTTTGAGCACAAGTGGTTAGTTTCATGGGTTGTCAGAGAAGGAATGGTCTGGTCATCTCTGTCTCCCAAATCTTGGCAGAGGGGTAACAAGGCACCTCTTTCTCTACTGACCACTAGAGCGGGGGCCTGTGCCCTGCTGCCACGTCCTCTGTGTAGCTGGGCCTTACCCCTGATGGCTCTCCTCAGCACCCAGGGCTCACTGGACTTGGTTCTCAACTCCTGACCCTTCCTAGTACTCTTCCGAGCCTCCTCGGAACTGCTTTGTGACATAGCCACTGAGGAGAAGTATGTTTGCACCTTTAAAAAAGTGCCTTCTACTTTTTGCTGAGAATAGTGTCTGGTTCTCAAGGTCACTAAAAAGTGTGGGAAAGCATAATATGCAGGGATATTTCCCTTCACGTTTTCTCTGACAGTTGATTTCTTCATATGTCACTTCCAAGGAACAGTGAGGAAGAGAGGAGAAACAATCCGAAATGCAGCAGTGGCACTTGAGTTATTAAAGCCCCACTTGTAGAGGCAGGTCATGTTGTATGGATCACTTCCTTAGTGCAGTTTCATGGTTTATATTAAGGATTTCCTATTTTTGGACCATAGAGTACTTAGTTCCAGATGTTTTATTTAAGAAAAAAGACACTGTGATAGGTTTCTTTACATGGAAGACTCACTGTAAAGTGTCCTTAAAGGCGCATTTCCCAAAGTAGACTTGTAGAACAAGACACTTGGGCTTAAAAGGGGAGCCCAGGCCAGCTCCCACCGCTGACGGCATCTGCAGCTGCCTGTCCTCCCCACCAGTGGTGTGTCTGGCAAAGACCTGCTTGGTTTTCCTTTTTGCCCACCCTGGGCCTTGTTTTCATGGATTTGCCTAGAAGAGAAATCCCCATAAGAGAATATATCTAACGTCTGACCCTTTTTTGTCCTGTTTTTCTTTTTTGCAATAAAGAAATGACGCATGTACATTGCAAGGAGAAGACAGAAAATAGGCAAGCAAAGAGAAAAAAAAATTCCCCTTAATCTGACCTAGTAGGAAACACTGTTGCCTTCAAGTACATCCTTCCAGGATTCCTCCTGAACATCCTTTTACATATGAATATATTTTTAGGGGAAATGGGATCACCCTGTGCGTCCTTCCTTTACTTGCTCTGGGGGGAATGTGCTCTCCTGTCAGCAGATCTCCATCTAAATAGCCCCAGCCTCCCCGACTGTCCATGTGTAGATGGTTGCCTTGTTTTGGCCTTTTCCCTACCCGCGAAGCCTCTGGCTTCCAGCCTACGTGTGTGCGCCCTGGGTGGGTGCCTCGGGCTGGTCCCTCTCCCTGGGGACCGTCCCTGGAGCAGCCCCTCTGAAGCCCTCTCTCGTCCTAAAGATCAGCATCGTGGAGCTTGAGAAGAGCCAGCGGCAGCAGGAACTCCTGCAGCTCAAGTCCTGTGTGCCGTCCGATGACGGCCTGTCTGTGCACCTGCGCGGGAAGAGCACCCTGGGCCGCGAGCCAGAGGCTGAGCCGGGCCGGTTCCACCTGGAGCTGGACTGCACCAAGTTCGCCCTGCCACCCTTCAGCAGCATGAGCCCGGAGCTCTCCATGAACGGCCATGCTGCGGGCTACGAACTCTGCAGTGCGCTCAGCCGGCCTTCATCCAAGCTGAACACCCCCCAGTACCTGGCCTCCCCACTGGACCAGGAGGTTGTCCCCTGTACCCCCAACCACAGTGGCCGCCCAAGACTGGACAAGCTGTCTGGCCTGTCCTTGCCTGATTACACCCGGCTCTCCCCAGCCAAGATCGTTCTCAGAAGGCACTTGAGTCAGGACCACTCTGCCAGTGGGAAGGTGGCCCCCAGCGATCTGCTCCCACGGTGAGGGGACAACACAGGCCAGGAACACGGCAGGGTGGTTTTGGTGGGGTGTGCCAGGCCAAAGCCAGCAGCCCTGGATGCAGACCTGCTATGCATGGGGACCCCTGAGAGTAACCAGATGCCTCTTGTTCCAGAGCTGAGCACCCCAAGGAGCATGGCCTCACGTATCAGAGCCCTGGCATTTCTAACAGCATGAAACTGAGCCCTCAGGATCTGCGACCCTCATCCCCTGTAGCCTTACAGATTCCAGGAGAGAAGAGCAGTGAGAAGGTGATGTCCCGGGAACACTTGGACCCTCATCTGGGCCTCCAGGAAAGTCGAGCAGCTGGGAGAGTGCAGCAGCCAGCTACTCCTAATTGGGGTGGTCGGAGAAGCTGCTCTGTGGGAGGGAGGTGAGAGGGGCTCTGTGGGAAGCTCAGGAGAGTGCCTCGATAGCCCCTGGCCCTTGCAGCGCCCATCCTTCCCTTGTCCCTACCCCAGCTCTCCAGGGCAGGCTCCCCACCAGCTGGGTGCATCCCCATTGCTAGCACTCCGTGGGCTCCCCATGGGGAAGGGCAGTATCTAGTTTGCTCATACTGGGTGCATCTCACCCGAGCCCGGGTAGTGCCCTGTGGCAGGCTGTGCTCAGCAGATACTTCCTGAGTGAGTCTCAGGAGGAGACCTCGGGGTGTGGCTGGGTGGAATTTGGGTGCCAAAGATGCTTTGAAACTGCCGATTAAGAGGCTAAGGCTGGCCTGGGTAGAGTCCCCTGCACCGTGTCTGGGAAGTCTGGGCTGGGCGCAGGTGTTGACCGTGGCGGTTGGGTCTGCAGGGCCTGCGGGAGCGCCCCTATGCCAGCAGCGGGGAGACCATCACCAGCCTGCCCATCAGCATCCCGCTCAGCACGGTGCAGCCCAACAAGCTCCCAGTCAGCATCCCCCTGGCCAGCGTGGTGCTGCCGAGCCGCGCCGAGAGGGCGGTGAGTCCCGGGGCCGCGTCCTGCAAGGGCCACGGCTGCACAAAATAGGGTTGTTGTCTTTTGTCTCAGATTTTTTTTTGTACATCACATGCTGTTAAATTCCAAGCATACTACAGTTATGATGTGGCTGTTTTGCCGTGTTTATCTCAGGCCTCTCTTGCAGCGGTGGCAGGTGCGGGTGGGGAGGGAGTAAGGCCCCTGACTCCATCCCCTCTCCTCAAAAGTGGTGGGTGTGGGGCCTCTGTTCTGCATTCATATCCTCCCATCTCACATATGTCCTCTTCTAAACGACAGTCCTGTGTCCCGTCTGGGCTTTCTTGTAGCTGAGCCACTTATTTTTGTTAATAGAGATGTAATTCACATGCGATACAGTCCGTCCATCTGAAGTGTGCAGTTTAGTGGGCTTCAGTCACTTCACAAGATGGTGTAGCCATCAGCACTACCCACTGTAGAGTGTCCATCAGCCCAAAGGGGAAATCCGTGCCCAGGGGCAGCCACAGCCCCTCCCCGTCCCCTGGCAGCCACGCATCTACTTTCTGTCTCTCTGGATTTCCTTACTCTGGCCATTCCACATAGGCGGGTTCATCCGTTGGCCTTTGGAGTCTGGCTTCTTTCCCTCACTGTCACGTCATCAAGGTGCATCCATGTTGTAGCCTGGCCCGGTCCTTCACATTGTTTCACAGCTGCATTGTATTCCGTCGTCTGCTTGGACCACATTTTTATTTCCCATTCATCTGTTGATGGGCACTTGGGTTGTTCTACCTCTTGGCTGTTGAGAATCCTGCTACTGTGGACACTGGGGTTCAAGCATTTCTCCAAGACCCTGCTTCCTGTGCTTTGGAGTCTGTAACTAGGGGTGGAATGGCTGGGTCAAATGGTAACTCCGTGATTTTAAGTTTTTAAGGAATTGTCCATATAATGTGGTTTAATAGTTACATAAATGACGTTTTAGCAGATTATATTCTATTTTGCTTTTGTCATGCCATGTTATTTTTATCCATGTTTTTCCATGAATTTAGATTGCGTTCTGTCCTTTGAGTGTCATAATTTACATTCCACTTCTCTGTTGATGGACACTGGTCATTCTGACTGTTCTAACTGTTGTGACACCTGACATTCCCCAGGGAGCCCGTTCCCAGGTGTGCCTGGGACACACCCATTGCTGCTCACACTCACTGTGGCCACACACAGCTTACCTCCACCTCAGCCTCCCTCTCCCAGCCCTCCCATTGGTGGATGCATCCGTTCACTTGGAGCTCAGGTCCCACACCCAGCCTAGCCTCTCCATGGTTCTCTCTCGCCCCACACTCCCGCACACGCCATCAGCGTGCCTGTGAGTCCACCTTCACATTATGACCCAGTACAGGGTCTTCTCTGGTTGGCACGTGGCAGCCAGAGTGATCCTTTAGGACCTGTCAGATGGCAGACATCTGTTACTCCCCTGCTTAGAACCTTTCGGTGGCTCCCACGGCTTCACAGCCTGAGCGGATCCTAGTGGGGTCACTCTGTCGCCCCCCGTTTCCCTCCAACCACTCAGGCCCGCTGCTTCTCTCCAACCCCACCCACCGTTCTCCCCACCTCCTGCCCTTTATACTTCCTGTGGCCTCTGCCACCTGCCTGGCTCGTACCTGTCTCTCAGGTCCTGGCTTCAGTGATATAGTGTGCCCTTTTCTCTTGGCAGAGAAACACACCCAGCCCTGTGCATCAGAACCGAGACTCTTCCACCACCCTTGAAAAGCCGATTGGTGCTAATCCCCACAGTGGCGGGAGCAGTGCTGCTGGAAGCAAGAGCCTCACCCTGGCTCCCTCAGGTAATCCTGCTGTGCCCACCTGTCCCTGCCTGTGATGGCAGAGAGCAGGAGACACAGGGGGAGCATGTGAGCTGCCACCCAGGGGCACCACCTCTCCAAGCTGCGTGTGGCTCCTCACCAGCGAGGATGCACACCAAGTCAGGACACATCTACCACTGGCACTGCTACCCTCCCTCCTAGCCAGCTTTCCCCTTGGACTGTGACCTGAGTCCTTACGGCTAGTTTCAGCCTGCACAGTGTGCCCCTCCCCATGGGTGCTGTCCTTGTCACTCTCACAGGCTGCGAGGGGCCGGGCTTCTGGGGCCCAGCATGCTGTGGTGCCTAATGGTAGGTGCCATGGCGGTCTGGGCTGCCCAGCTTCAGGCTGAGCCTTGGCTCTCCTTCAGAAAGTTCTGGTTCTTGGCAGGTCTATATTATAGTAACACAGGGCTTGGCACTCTGGGTAAAGGACCAGATATGCAGGATTCTCAGCCTTGCAGCCTGTAGGGTCTGTCACAGCTGCTCACCACCAAAGCCGGCAGCGCCTCCCCAGTGCCTTTGGGATTCAAGGTGCCGTCTGCCTCATCTCCTCCCCCGCCCCCACCCCAGTCCCTTCCCCCGTTCCTTCTACTGAGAACACCCTTCCCCAAGCACCCTCTTCTCCTCCACCCTTCACACCGAGACGCCAGCACCGCCCCCTCCTCTGAATGGGCACCTGCCTCTGTCTCCTTCACAGCGGTGTGGGAAAGCAGCTGTGGGCGCCATGGAAAGAAAAGGGCATGGCCCTGTGCCAGTAGAACTTTATTCACAGAGCAAAGTTCTGGACTGGACTGGGCCTGCAGCCTGTAGCTTGCCAATTATTTTTTAGGAATAAAAAATACAATACAAAAAAGGTCACTATTTAAACAAGGATTCTTTATATCAGCCGACTTTTTGTTTTTAACTTTTTTTCATGGTTAATCAAATATGTTTTGGATTTTTAAAAATTAGTTGTGTTCACACACATACAGTCTGTTCTAAGTATATCATCAGTGGTTCTTGGTGTGATCACATAGTTGCACATTCACCACTACGTTCACTATGAGAACAGTCTCTTTTCTTCCGAAAAAAAAATATCCCATGCCCTTTATGTCCCCCTCTTATTAACTTTAACTTCACATCGTTGTTACAATTAATAAAAGAAAATTATAATGTTACAGTTAACTATACACCTTAGTTTGCATTAATTGTATTTTTTTCCCATATACACCCCTATTATTAAACCTTGTAATAGTGTTACAATTTGTTGTGACAAAGAGTTAGTTCTTGCTGATGTAAGAACTTTCTCATATTTGTACAATTAACTCTAGGTTTTACTAAGTTACATAGTCCCAGTTTTTATCCTCTAGCTTTCCGTTTGGTGACATGCATGATTGTAGCCTTCCTCTTTCAACTGTACTCACACTCACCTTTGTTCGTTACATTTACAGGATTGTGCTGCCGTCACACACACAGTGTTGTGCTCTCCGTTTCCTAACCTACACAGTCAGCCTTAGTGAAAATTCTGTACTCCTTAAGCGTTGATTGCCCAATCCCTGCCCTGTTTTTAGTTAACTTTTATTTACTAACACTCTACACTTGGTAAAAATTTTGCTCTCACCACGCAAAAACTCCCCTTTCCCTTTCTTCCCCTGGTAACCTGTAATCAATTTTCTATCTCTGCAGATTTACAATTTCTAGACACATCTTTTAAAATCCTTGTCCTTCTCTGCCTTCCTTAGTTCACTCAGCATAATGTTTTCACAGTTTATCCGTATTGCACCATGTCTCAGAACTTCATTCCCTCTTACGGCTGAATAGTCCATTGTGTGCATGTGCCACAGTTAGTTTCTCCATTCATCTGTTGATGGACGCTTGGGTTCATTTCCATCTTTTGGCAATTTTGAATAATGAATGCTCTGATGACATTAGTGTACAAGTTTCCATTTGAGACTCTGTTTTCATATTTTTGGGCTATATGTCTAGGATTGGGATTGTTGGATCATATGATAACTCTCTATTTAACTTTTTGAATAACTGCCATAGTGCTTTCCACAGTGGCTGGGCCATTTTTAATGTCCATCAACAGTGTATTTGGATGCATGACATTTTCTGTTACTCCAACAATAGCCATCCTTGTGAGTGAGAAGTTGTTCTAGTTTGCTGGCCGCTAGAATGCAGTAAACCAGAAACAGAATGACTTTTAAAAAGGGGAACTTAATAAGTTGCAAGTTAACGATTTTTAGGTCATGTAAATGTCCCAAACAAACCAAGTTTATAGAAATGTCCAATCTAAGGCATCCAAGGAGAGATACCTTGAAAGCTGATGAAGTTCAGGGTTTCTCTCTCAGCTGGAAGGGCGCGTGGTGAACATGGCAAACATGGCATCATCTGCTAGCTTCCTCTCCAGCTACCTGGGAGGCATTTTAAACTTTTTCATCTCCAAAAGTCGCTGGCTGGTGGACTCTGTTTCGTGCTTCTGTGGCATTCTCTGTTGTGGCTTTCTCGTGGCTCTGCTGTTCTTCTCTGCTCTCTCTGAATCTCCAGCTTTCTCCAAAATGTTTCCTCTTTTATAGGATTCCAGTAAAGTAATCAAGACCCACATGGAATGGGTGGAGACACATCTCCACCTATCAGGTTTAATACCTACACTGATTGACTCACATCTCCATGGAGATGATCTAATTAAAGTTTCCAGCATACAGTA
>PVIY010061745.1:0-11116 GCA_004026745.1 Myrmecophaga tridactyla | reverse complement strand
CTGAGCTTCTGTGGGTTCTCTCTCCAGGACCTCCCTAGAGATTTTCCCTCTTTAAGTTCTCTCTGGGGCTTTTTTCTCCAAGTTCTCTCCAAACTTCTCCGGGTGTTTCTCTCTGAGCTCTTTCTGTGTCATTTATCTACACTCAAGTAAGTGGTTTAAGACCCACCTTGAATGGGGTGGGTCACAGCTCAATTGAAATAACCTAACCAAAATTCCCATCCACAGCAGGTCTGTACCCACTGGAAGGGATTAAAAGAACATAGCCTTGTCTGGGGTACATAACAGCTTCAAATCTGCACAAATGCCAAGATGTATTAAGGCACATTGGGCTCAATAGCGTGTCCTGATGAGGCATTCATTTTTAGTAGTATTTTTTCCTTTAATTTTGTCTATCATAGCAAACCCTTTGATATATTAAAATAATTCTTGTGGAATTGATGCTGACATAGACAGCCTTCCCTGAGTTGGCTTCATGGTAGCTTTTATTGAAACCACAATGACTAAGTTACAAAATGCTCCATCAAGGTGATTGTTGTGTGTGTGTGTTTGTAGCATCTTAGCGTATTCACTTATGCAAAATCCAAGGTGGTGTCATAGAAAGACTATTATTAAAATAGATGTTGTGGCTATAAGCATTTCCCTTCATATGAGGCATTTAAAAAATTTCAAAATTTTTTCAGCTGCTAAAAGTTGTGGTAAAACTAGGCTGTGTGTAGCTGTTCCATTTATAAAGCACCTTGTTACAGGACAGTTTTACTTGGCCCTCCATGGAAATGTGCTTTTAATTCATGAAAGAGTAATAAAGTGCCTAGCTAAATAAAAACCATAGATCCCAAATTTTAAATTAAGCTAATTGCAATGACATATTAAGGTTAACAAAATCTAGGCCACTCTGTCTACACGGATTTGATCCAATTATCCATACTGCATATTGGTTTAAACAACCACATAGATAAACTTACTTTTTACTGGCTTCAGTAGGGCCCATTACTGAAGCTTAACAATCAAATTTCATTACTTTATTCCTGTGCTTTTGCAAGGCACTATGGAATGGACTAGAAAACTTGTAATGAATGGTGAAGAAATCTTGGAATAAGACATGAAAGATGACATGAAAAGTCATTCTGAGGCAGGATGCTTTACCAAATTGTTTTTAAGGAATGTGTTCAAATTAAAATTCACAGGAGAATGGAAACATCTTAATAAAATCAGTCACTTCACTTGCCCATCCTGATAAAATCTAGAAAATTGCAGAGTCACAAAGAACAAAAACGAAGAAAGCCAATAAGCAGGGTTCTGCAGATGCCTTCCCTTCGGGGGCATTCCTCAAGGTCTCGGCAATGCTGCTGTGCTTTGGGATGTGCTTGCTGTGCTTCTCCTTGGCCATTCGGATCCGCTACTTGGTGACCATCTCCGCAGCCACCCCACCCCTGCCACCCCTCAGACTCGTTTGCCCACCTTCCCTCTGTGGGGACCAGGAGGCTGTCAGGCAGGGCGCCAGCTCCAGCCTGGGCGCCATGCACCTAGGGGCTGAGGGCAGGCAGGCATGGGCCGCAGAGTGACCTCCGCAGCCAGATGGACAGACTGAGGTCAGCAGATGCGCAAGTAGGACAGTAGGCGGCCTTGCCATTCTCCCGCCATAGCCACTGCTGCTCAGAGCCGAGAGCACACAGCATTTTTCCCCCCTTAAAACAACAGATATTTATTATCTTACAGTTCTGGAAGTCAGAAGTCTGAAATCAGTATCACCAAATCAAGATGTTGGCAGAGCTATGCTCCCTTCAGAGACCAACTAAGGTACTTGACTCTTCCAGATTCTGGAGGCTGCCCACTTTCCTTGGCTTGTGGGCACATCAATCCAATCTTGAAGCATCTTCAAATATCTCTGTTCTCTGTCTTCATAATGCCTCCTCCTCTGTGTGTAGCCAAGATTCCCTCTGTATTCCTCTTGTAGGAATAAAGAGCTCATGTAGCATTTTAACTTTGTTGATCAGCTAGAGCTCTCCTATTCATTTGCAATTCCTGTCTTTTCCTCAGACAGTCCTATAGTAATTGGCAATCCTGTTATTCATATGAAATTGACCTCTTACATACAAAGCCAACAATCTAGCCATACTATAACCATAAAGATCATATTTTCCATATAACAAATTTGTTCCAAAAACCTTGGAAAGACTTTTGGGGGGAATCTGCAATTAGGAAAATCAGAAGAGGATCTAGCAAAAACAAATAAGAAGTAATTGTGTTCCTAGAGAAGAAAATTTCAAGAAAGAATTCCAGATCCACATTTTCATTATTATAAGGGGATCCATCGAGATGCCTAGCAGGCACTTTAAAATGCACATGTCCAAAAATAAAGGACACTAAATTGTCCTTATTTGGCTCACTAAATCAAATAGTTTAATGGCTGGTAACTCACTAAACTGCAACATTTTAAAAATTTGCAATATTTAGGCCTACAAAAATAGTACTGTCATAACCATGAATTTACCCTGTCCTCAAGAAAAAAAAAATCACAAACAGAATTATACCTAATTATATTGCTCCTCCTCCTTCCCCAAGGGATGATCATAATGAATAAATGGTAGGGACCAAGTAACAATCTGTGTTACCCAGTCTTTAATTTGCTAACTGCTGCCAAATAGGTCTACAAAGTGGTTGTTAACAACATGCGCTTTCTTCAGCATACACTTTCTTCAGCAGTGAATGAGGGCTGCTCCACAGCCTTGTCAACACTTGGGTTTGTCACATCTTAATTTAGCCAATGTGGTAGAAGAGAAATGTCTCATTACGCTGTTAATTTACATTTCCCTAATAACTAGTATGCTGGTTTGAAAGGATTTATTTACCTTAGAAAAGCCAGGTTTTAATCCTAATCCCATTTTTGTGGAGGCAACCATTTCTTTTACTCTCTCTATTCAGTACTATAGGTTGGAAACTCGATTAGATTATCTCCATAACAATGTGACTCACCCAGTTGTATGTATTAACCTTGGATCAGTGGGATATGTGACTCCACCCATTCCAGGTGAGTCTTGATTAGTTTACTGGAATCCTTTAAAAGAGGAAGCATTTTGGAGAAAGCTTGAGATTAAGAGAATGACAAGAGCCAGAGCCCATGCAGCCAGGGACCTTTGGAAATGAAAATACCCCAGGGGAGCTTCATTAAACAAGAAGCCTGTAGAGAAAGCAAGTGGACATTGCCATGTTGTGCCATGTACTTTTCCAGTTGAGAGAAAAACTCTGAATATCATTGGCCTTGAACCAAGGTATCTTTCCCTGGATGCCTTAGATTGGACATTTCTATAGACTTACTTTAATTGGGACAATTTCACAGCCTTAGAACTGTAAATTTGCAACTGAATAAATTCCCCTTTTTAAAAGCTGTTCCATTTCTGGTATATCGCATTCTGGCAGCTAGCAGACTATAACAACCAGTAAAGTTCAGAACTTTCCCTTGCCTAATGGCCACTTCAGTATCCTCTTGTATATAAAATACCTTTTCAAATCTTTTGCCCATTTATCAGCTGGGTTACCCATCTTTTCCTTATCCATTTGGAGATGGTTTTAATATATATTTTTGATAGTAATCCTTTGTTATGTGCTAGCAAATTTCATTCCCCACTCTGTTTATTCTTTCGTGTTTTTCGATGTCCTTTGACAACAGCTCATCATAGTTTTTATTATCATTATAAAGCAGTTAAATTTAGAAACTTGTCCATTAAATTTTATAATTTTTATTTATTGTTGAGAACTCATTCCCAGTCCCAGAGATTGTAAAGATATTTTCTTCTAGGTATTTTCTTCAAAGTTTTAAAGTTTATCTCTTCACACTTGGGTTTTACTTCACCTGGAGCTGAAGAAGACATCCAATCACTGGTGTGTTGGAAAGTAGACTCTCTGGGAAAAAAAGTCATGATATGTAGAATTTGCTAATTTTTGTGCTGTAAATATTCCCACCATAGCTACTTTCAAACCACCAATGATTTAATAACATGTTTGCAAAATTCTCTAATATTTAACAGTTGGATGTTTGACCTGGCTTCAGCATACTGCTAGATCCAAGTATATTTTAGTTTTCCATATGTATAGCCAATTTTCCCAGTATGAATTAGAGAAAATCATCCTTTCTCTCTCATCTGCAATACTTTCTCTCTCATCTGCGATAGCACTGCTGTCATAAATAATGTTTCCAGACCACGAGTGTTTCTGGACTCTGTTCTCTTTTATGGACTGAATTGCCTATCCGTACATCTTTAATTAACCTAGTGTTAATTATAATTCCTTTAAAATAAATCTTGATATCTGGAAGGGTCGATCTTCTTACCTTGTTCTTTTCTTTAAATTTGGTTTTCAATTCTTAGACCTTTGCTTTTCCATACATATATTTAACAGTCAGGTTGTCAAGATCAAGTTTGTATGATAAATAATGTGGTCCCTAGAATCGTAGGGCTCTGCCCATGTTTTAGAGGTGTCATAAATCTGACTATAAGCTTCTTAGTGAAAAACATTTATATCCTGTTAAGTTTAGGGTCATAAAGAACAATTGATTAAACATATGGACGAGGGTTTTTTTTTCTTAAATGTAAATTTGTACAGAATCTTGCGTCTTGTTCCACTCAATATGATTTGGAAATATTCATAAGCCCTTCCTATGTTTCAATAGCGTTTTTTCTTTTTGGAATATTCGTTCAGTGTTAAATACAAAAGAGTTCATTAATCTCCCTGGAATGTCATGTTCAACCTTGAAATACATAAAACATTGTATTGTTAATATAACTTATAGACTGTTTATTAAATGGAGTGGAATTTGCTTACCTAAGTTGTATATACAATACTAATCAGACCCAACAATATATAAATTATAGGGACTCATTTATTAATTGCAAAGTTGTAGAAAGCAGCCTTGTTCTTCTCCTTGCTAGCTGTGAAAGAACATTAAAATGATGACTTTTTTAGAGTTGAACCCAAACACAACTCAAAGCATGGATTTTCCAGTACATACCAGCTACTAAGTAGAAGCACAGGCTACTTCTTATAGCATTTTAAATTGCCTAAGAATTCTTGCACATGCAATGCTTTCTGAGTTTATTTGGCCTTGGAAAACTTTTTGCTTTCTCATGAAATATGTGGTAATGTCTTCTAGAATTAATATTCTGTAGAATATGGTATAGAAATACTGATAGAAGAAAGGCTGGATGGCATAGCCTTCTGGCAATCCTTTCAAGAATATCATTTTCAGAACTGAGATTGTGATCAGAGTGGTCCACTGGAGAGCTCAAGGTTATATCCTTTGGCAAGAATGTTAGCACAAGTGCTCTAAACTGTCAGTTAAGAATGGTACATAAGCTTTAATAATAATTGTATATAATTTTAATAAAAAATAAATGGGATTCAAAATTAATAATCTCTTCAGGAAATTCAGGGATAAGACCAAGGTATTTGTCAAAATGAATATGCACAAAAGTGTGCTGAGAGAAAATTCTGGAATCCTATTGGCAAGCTGAAAGTTTTCTTCAGAAAATAGTCTGGATTCATTCTAAAACACGGATAAAGTGAATTGAAGCTTCAAGTACAACATAATTGTGATAATTTTAACCTAAGAAAAATTTAAAGCAAGGATTATAAACTCATCCTACTCATAATGAAAATTTCATTAATGTATTCATAAAAGTCTATGTTAACTGAGATAATCCCCAGAACAATTTAAGTACAAAATTTACCCTTACAAAACTAAGTGAGTTACTGTGCTGGTTTGAAACGATTTATGTATCCTAGAAAAGCCATGTTTTAATCCTAATCCCATTTTGTAAAGGCAGCTGTTTCTTCTAATCCTTATTCAGTACTGCATGCTTGAAACTGCAATTAGATCATCTCCCTGGAGATGTGACTCAATCAAGAGTGGTTGTTAAATTGGATTAGGTGACAACATGTCTCTACCCATTTGGGTGGGTCTTGCTTAGTTTCTGGAGTCCTATAAAAGAGGAAACATTTTGGAGAATGAAGGAGATTCAGAGAGAGCAGAGCAGAACGACATAGCCATGAGATGCAGAGTCCACCAGCCAGCGACCTTTAAAGATGAAGAAGGAAAATGCCTCTCAGGGAGCTTCGTGGAACAGGAAGCCGGGAGAAGAAGTTAGCAGATGACACTGTGTTCATCATGTGCCCTTCCAGATGAGAGAGGAACCCTCACCGTGTCCCTTTCCAGATGAGAGAGAAACTCTGTGTTCATCATGTGCCCTTCCACTCGAGAGAGAAACCCTGAATTTCATCGGCCTTCTTGAACCAAGGTATCTTTCCCTGGATGCCTTTGATTGGACATTTCTATAGACTTGTTTTAACTGGGACATTTTCTCGGCCTTAGAATTGTAAACTAGCAACTTATTAAATTCCCCTTTTTAAAAGCCATTCCGTTTCTGGTACATGGCATTCTGACAGCTAGCAAACTAGAACAATTATTCTGAATTGTTGGCTATCAGTCATGTATGTGTAGGGAGAATATCTACCAAAAACAATAATTTTGATTTTAGAACCTATCTGCATGGCAATTAAAACCATATTTCAGTGTAAAGGAAAAGACAGATTTATATTCTCTATGGCAGTCCATGCCTGTCCTCAAATGAGAAAAAGGGCCAAATACACATCTGCTTTACACTGCCCTGGAGATTACATTCTAATTTGGCAGAAGCTTATTCCTATGATGGTTAACTTTCAGATTATATTTAAAGTACAAATTTAAGATAGGTTATGATACCCAGTTTATCTTATTGGATTCATATAGCAGAGTTCATAATTTTTTTCTATAGAACAAGTGTGAATAATGAAAGATATTTTTGAAAACTGGTTATAAAGCCCTCATAGTAATTTTCTGTGCTCTTTATGAAGGGTTTATTATTATAGACAAATATGGAAACAACGTTCTGTACTTCATAGCATTGTAACTTTTTTGGAGCTGCCCCAGACTTACTCCTGAGTTGTCCATTTCCTGCTCCCTGAGAACAGACATTGCTGAAACTCTTTTCTTTTTTCTGAAGAGGTTGAGAGTTTTCCTTTCTTCCTTTCTCTGCAAAGCATAGATTAGGAAGAAGTATCTCATACAGTATTCACGCAGAGACTGACAGTTCTGGTAAGCATGTAAAACTCTGTAGAGCTCCCATTGCAGGTTGTCAGTGATGGCACTGGCATCCCTGTTGGTTGCTGCTGCCATGCTCGTCCCTATACTGTTCAGTGGTCATCCACAGACAATTCTTCCCCTCGACTTGTTGGAGAGCATGTGTCCGAAAGTCTATTCTGTAGCCTTGCACCCACTGCTGTAATTCAGCATCCAAATCCATAAGGAAATGGTTTGGAATATTGCATATTGCTTTAGGAGTTTCCAGTCTCTAATGTAGAATCAATGTCCTTTCACCAGGATTGATTGAATTCAGGCTTATTCTTGGTACTGAGTCTCTCCTGTTTTTATACAAATTTCCATATAAACTTTCAAGGTGATTTTTAGTGATCTACATCTACAATATGTTTTGGGGCAAGGACAGATTTTGAGGAAAATAATCAGGTCATTTTTTTGGTCGGAAATTAGAATTATAATGCGAATAACTTTGAAACTAATGAGCTAAAACATTTCAAACCTACTGAGATAAATTGTCTTACAGGATGAATAAAATTTGTCCATACATTACGTTGGACAATTTAAGGAGAGAAAACACCTATAAAAAAGATTTTATAGTTTTAATCCTAAGGTAATTAAATCCTAAATACAAAAATGTTTACATATTTTACCATGTTCTATAAGAGTAAACCAGAAATAGAATAGATCACAATGACCCATAGGGGTCAGTATAAACTTAGAATTGGAAGTTACCGTTTTCTGATTAAAGGCATGCCTTTGTCAGTTTGAAGACAGACTTTGATGTTTAGGAAAAAATTCAGAAACTGAGATATACTCTTAAAGGTATATTGGAGGAGTGTACAGAACTGTCTTAAATTTTTACCTTAATATAGCAAGTGAACAATTTTCTTTCCTCACAAGTTTCCTTTTTTTTTTGCCTGTGAAGTCTAAACCAGTTATTCCCGTGACAACCACTTATGTTTATATCAGTGAAGTAGATGACTGCAGGATATATAATATTTATTTCAGGCATAGCAGTTATAAATCTAGGGGAGAAAAGACAGATTTTCATAAATAATGAAGTGGTTAGAGAATTCAGATATGTCTGTAATGTTTAATATATTATAATCATTGAGGAGGAATGACTACTTGAAGAAATATTAATGGCATTTTAAAAACACTTTGCATCTCAAGGGCAGTTAGCTAAAATATGTTTGTTAAGCTACTGACCTTACATAAGAGTAGATAAAATGTAATGGAATCTAATAAAAAAAACGGAATGTATGTTGAAGAACTCCTGTTAAAATAAACCATTCATTGGCCAAAAGTGTGATTTATTATGCTGCAGAAAGGATCCAACTACCTCCCTTTTGAAACTCATCAGATTTTGAAATTCTTATGAAATATGTTATTAAGACAATGTCTAAATCAGTGCTCTCCAGGAGAAATACAATGTGTGCCACCTATGTAGTGTAAAATTTTCTAGTAGCCACATTAAAAAAGGAAAAATCAATAGGTGAATTAATTTTAATAACATATTAAATTTAACCCAATTTATTGGACATATCAACATTCCAACATGACGTTAATATAACAATTATTAGTGAGGTTTTTTTTTTTTCTCCTACTAAGTCTTCAAAATCTGGTGCACATCATGCCCTTACAGCACATCTCAATTTGGACCCGCCATTTTCAAGTGCTTGGGAGCCACAGGTGGCTGGTGGTTGCCCTATTGGACGGCACTAGTCCAGACACTGAAGGAGAAGATTGAGGCAATTATCTAGATGATCCAGCTAAAGAAACAAGCAAGCATTGTTTCTTTGCATTATTTATTTACATAATTCAGGATAAAATAGTTTTAAGCCTGTGACAGTTACTCCAAGCATCTCATCTGCTTTATCGTAGTTGACTTTTGTAGAAAAATCAAATCTAAGAGGCTTAAAAGAAGGGTACATGTTAAGTTATAAATATATGAATTATGTTCTTTTAGTTTTCAGATTTTCATACTGCTAATATATATTATGAAATTTTCTAGATTGATTTTATTTCAAGTATTCACATATTCCACAGTGCAATTTTAGCTACCTTGTACTGCTCCTTTTCTTCATCTGAGTTAGATGATCTCAGTTTTTTCTCTTTCAGATTTAATTGTAACAACAGGGTTATCTGAAAGGCCTTTGGCATTTTATGCAGCCTGATCTCAAAGGACTCTAGCCAGTGTTTGTTGAATTTTCACCCAGTTCTTTACACCTCATTCCACCGCCTCCTTTCTCCACCAGAGTTTGTAAAACCTATGCAAAGTCTTACATAAAGCTGAGATACTTCCATTCTCTTTCTGCTAAGTGATCAAAAACTTGAGTATTGTTTCTTCATAATTTTTATCCTTTTGAAGATTTGCTTAAATTCAACAGTGGTCAAACCAGAAATTCAGAAAGGCTTTCAGGTTGTCCCTAACCCAGTGACTAAATGGTAGGGTCCTAATTTCTCCATAATCTATCAGAATTTCCTAGTATTAAGATCTGCACATTCTCAAACCCATTCTGCATCACCTGTAAAAATCCTAGGCTAAGCTGCTTGGTGGCATCCAGTTACGTTATTGCTCTATTGATGTGCTCAAGCTTTCTCACAGAGCCCTGGGGTAGCTTAATCATGGAGTAGTAGCTCCCACATACATAAAGAGTCCAGAGAATGGATTTTTCCCACCAGATCTCCGTACAAAAAGAGTGTGGGGCTAGATGCCAGAGAAGTGCTTAAATCTGGAAACAGGCTTCCAGGGTTTAAATGCTAGATCCATCCCAACCTAGCTGTGTAACAATTTGGGGTAAGTTCTGTTTTCTGTGCTTCACATTTCTCAGCTTTCAAGTGTGGAGAGTAATAGTACCTTCTTCTTAACACTGTTGTGAGGATTAAAAGAAAACAAGCAAAGTGTGTAAAACATGCCTGGCCCGTGGTAAGTGTTCTATAAAAATCAGCAGCTATCTCTAAATAAGTCTA
The DNA here is from genome assembly GCA_004026745.1 of Myrmecophaga tridactyla. Classification (NCBI taxonomy): domain Eukaryota; kingdom Metazoa; phylum Chordata; class Mammalia; order Pilosa; family Myrmecophagidae; genus Myrmecophaga; species Myrmecophaga tridactyla. Next base: position 1,014 of record PVIY010061745.1, on the reverse strand, counting down.
GAGACCTCCTCTGCTTTGGTCTCCTTGTTCTCTAATCCACCCCCACTCCGCCCCAGTTCTCTTGATCTTGTAATACCTAGGTCCAGCTTTCAGTCAAATGATTTTATCTAGTTTTCTCCCAGATGAAACTCAAAGTGAAAAAGGGTGGGAGCTTCTAAGCAAAGCAATTACAAGAGAAAAAAACAAAACACAAAACTTTTTTGTTTGTTTATATTATCTTATTAAAAGTACAACTCCCATGCATTGTTTTGTTAAGAGAATCTGTTTCTTTCGTTTATCTTACCAAAGACTCCATCTCAGGAGAAGGTGAGAATGGAGGTGTATGACTGTCCTAGAAGGACAGAAGTTTTGGGGATTGGTTACTTTAAGCATGATCATTTTGAGAGAAAAAAGAGTGGATAATTCCTCCCAAACATCCCTTTTCCTTCCTTAATGAGCAAAATACTTCCCAGAAGCCCACCCCACCCCCAGCCCCTGGCAGTCTCGTTTTCAGCCCCACTGACAGAATTGTGTTTTGTGTCCTTGATTAAAACAACCCTTGGAAAGGGGAGACAAGAGACCATGATATCAGACACTCATCAGTATTCTCACATGAGCCTCTGAAAGATAAAGCTTTGGATCTTATCAGAATCAAATTCTGTTTCTGTTACTGGGCCACCTCAATTCTAGAAGGTATTCTTTCCTCAAGACATTTTAAAATTTAGGGTATTATTTATTTGTCAATAATAATGTTACTATAAAATTGTCATTCTACATAGATCATGCAACTCATAATATCAAATGATAAAAAATTTTGTTTTTTCTTTACAATAAGTAGGAGCTTAAGTCACTAGCTTTTCCTAAATTGTGACAAACACAAAAACAAATCACTACTCAACTTCCTTTGTAGGAAATGAAGTTTCTTTGACAGCATCAAAGCTTCCTTTCTCCAATTTCGCATTTTCTATGGAAATGGTTGCCAGATTTTACTATCTTCCTTGTGACATTGTACACCTTAATTAGTTGTTAGTAAGT
>PVIY010061744.1:0-10000 GCA_004026745.1 Myrmecophaga tridactyla | reverse complement strand
TGTGTATTTAATTCCTTAGAGAGTCCACGGGCAGGGTAATGTTTCCAAGTTAAATATGCCATCACCTCTTCTGGTCTGCGTGGCTGTGTTTTTGCCAAATGTCCGTGTGCCAGTATGTGTACGAATCTGTCCTAGTCCCATCTGAGTGCCTATATACCTGTGTGGCTAGGAGTTTTGGAATGTGCCCAGTCCTTGGCATCTGCTAGTGTATCCGAAAAATGTGCCTGGCTTGGTATGTCAATAATACGAGTGCGTGTGTGTATATCTCTGTGTCCCTCCTTTGATGTGTCTTTGTGTGTGTTTCTGAATTATTCCATGCCTGCTGGGATATACTGGTGTTGTGTGTACCTCAGGGTGCCTTTGATATTTCATGGCCCCTTCTCCCCCTGCCCTCCACCTCAGAGTCACCTCTGTCTCCAGATCTCAGTATTCAAGCAGCCCCAAGTTCCAGGTCCTAACCCCTTGTCTCCAAAGACTTACCCCATTCCTCCATTCTTCCCTAACCCCCCACCCCACCCCTCCCTCCACCCAAGTCTGGAGGCCCAGGGGAGCTTCCCATAAAGGGACATCCCAAGAGCCTCAGTCATCGTGGGAGGAAGGAAAGTGGGAGTCTGATGGAGTCGGGGCACCAAGGGCCATAGGCTTGGTGATTCCAGTCTGGATCTTGCCCCCTCATGCCTGCCTAGAGCTGCTTCTGTCGCTCTCCATCCCACTTCCCTAGCCGGTCCGCTCAGTCACCCACCCCCACCTCCATGGGATGTGCCCTGTCCTTCATACCCTGCTGCCTCTGGGGACTTCTGGGAAAGAATTGGATTGGGGCACGTTCTTGGGATGGAGGAAAAGAGGAAGGAGAGAGAAATGGAGAGTCAGATCTGGCAAAAGCAGCTGACATGGGGACCTGGAGGGGACTCCTCACGTTTGCTCTGAGTTGTTTGCATGAATTCACGTCTCTGCCTTTGTTTCTGAATCTCCCCCACTTTCCAGGTGGGGTAGAAGCTGGGGGCCAGTAGAGCAGCGATCTGAGCTAAAGATTTGGAAAAACCCAGGGAGGGGGGCAGAACCCTGGGTCTTTTCCTTGAGAAGGGCTGTGAGAGAAAGAGAGGGCAGGGGCTTGGGCCCCCGCAGCTCACCGGCCCCCCCACCCACACGGGTGACTCACCTCTGCAGCCTTTCATTGCGTCAGTGCTGGGGCGGGGGACAGGCAGGGAGGGGGCACTTTATGAGAGGGGCAGGGGTCTCCACTTGGAAATTAAAGACGGTGATGCAGGGCCCCCTAAAAATGGCCCCATTAGTTAGCCCCCTGCCCACCCCAGACCCACAGGGAGCCCTGGCAAGAGGGCTTGGGAGAGGACTGGGGGCTGCTGGTGGTCTGGAAGACAGGCTAGGTGACAAGAAGAGGGAGCTTACCCTGGTTTTCAGTCCTGGGGTCCCATTCTCTCAGACCCTCTCCCACTCCTGAGTGGGGGAGGGGAGACCCAGCAAGCCGGAGGAGGGCAACGCTGCAGAGATGAGTCACCAAGAAAGGGAGGGAGAGAGACAGAGATGGAAAGAGACACAATGAGAGACAGCTGAGAGAGAAGAGACTGTGAGAGGAAAACACACACGCCCCTGGAAGGTGGTGTCCCCAAACTAAGGAGAGAAAGAGGATTGTGTACTTCTGTAATCCTGAACCAGCCCCCTCCAGCGTCCAGCTGTCATGCACACGCAACACACTATCATCGAGTTACACTGAAATTCTGAGACACACCCACTTACACAAACACAAAGTCACACCTAGCCTGGCAGAGTGGCCCACTACGTGGCCAGGGCAATGGGGCTTGGGAACCCTCATGCCTTTCACGGAGGGGTGGGAGGGGGTCAAATTCTCAAGGAACGCGACTTCAAAAATCCAAGACGCGGTTCCAGGGACTCACAGGCTGCGCCGTGCACGCGCGACGATTCTCACAAGTTGCCACCCGTTGCATCCACACGTACATAGTAAGCGAATCAAGCATCGGCCTCATCAAAAAGACCCTTGGGGTGCCTGTTTCTGGGGTGCTCCCGGAACGTTGTCCCGAATGCATCCCCCCTGCGCCCCCCTCCCCCGCCTCGTACACACATGGGCAGAACGCAGACACACAAAGGCGCCCCTGGACACGCTCACACGGACGGAAACCACCTTGCGCTGCCTCGCCCGCGTCCGCACACGTTCTGGCGCCCCCGCGTGGTACTTTTCGGGAACGCAGCCTCGGCCTTTCCGGAGCTCGGCTCCCCGGGGGGTGGGGGGTGGGGGCGGTGTCCAGGCTCCCTCATCTGTTCCCTGCCAGTCCCACCGCGCTCCGCCCCGCGCGGTGCCCACCCGGGAACTGCTGTAAAAGAGCGCAGCTGGCCCTGGACCAGTCGAAAGCTGGGATCCCAAGGCGGAGGGAAGGTGGTCTTGGATGCAAAGGGAACTTGGGAGAGTGGAAGAGTCCTCAGGATTTGGGGAGCAGCCTCGGATCTGAGCGACCGCTCTTTTCTGCCCCTTGGCTGGAGTGGGGGTGGGGGCTTCCAGAGGTCTTCCCCCCACCCTGCCTCCCCCTCTTCTCCACTCAGAGGAAGTCATTAGCTCCTTTGCCATGGGGCTTTGTGATCCTCTCTAATACGACTGCCAAGGAAGAGGGAAGGATGCCGCATCTCATCCTTCCCCAATGACAAATGAAATAGACACAGGGTGAGCGAAGGGTCTGTTTTATTGCGATACAGCATGGTCCAAGGGACAGGGAGGGTGGCAGCACAGCCAGGCGCAGAAGGCAGTAAAGGCAGAGCACACGGAACTGGGGGAAGTGGTGAAGCGGTGGCTGTTCCTCTGCCTACCTTTTCCCACCTCCTGGCGCCCTCTTCTGCACACTTCATGCATCCCAGACCTTGCCAGCGCCGTGCTCGCTGTCAACGAATCCCTAGCAAATGGCCATTGTCCAACAAGAAGTTCAAGCTGATATGGTCACCCAGAGTGAGGCTCTGGAACATGCTCTGGGTTTGGAACACCCAGGTTCCAGTCTGTTCAAGGACCCCAGCTACTTTGTGTGACTTAGAAGCCACTTTGATCTTTCTGAGCCTCTTTCCTCATTGTGCAGTAGGTGGGGGGCAGAATCCAAGGTAGGAGACTGCGTTGTGCAAATGCAGCTATTACTACTTGCATTTTAAATAGAAGACTCTCAAAGTCCAAAAAGCAGAAAGGATTCCAAAGAAGGGGAGAAATGTCCAAAAATATCTGGGGCTGGGGTTCCAGGCACACCAGAAGGCAGCCTGATTGGAACCAGGAGACAGCCCCTACCTCAGGCTGAGGGACCCGCCCTCCACAGCACTGGATTTGCCATTAGAACCCCACTGAATTGGGGGATGGGGGAGAGGGGCTGTGGATTAGCAATGCTGGGCAACGTTATGGGAAACCCCATGCAGAGGGGCAGTCTCTGGAAGGTGCATCACCAGCGCATAAGAGGGAACAGGATGGAAGATGGAAGAGATTGCACATAGATTTCATTTATAGGGTCTCTTTCCATATTGCAAACAGGGCTGGAGACCAAGGGGAAGGAAGCATGTAGGAGCTAAGAGTTGGGGACGGGCAGAGAGGAGGAGATGGGGAGACAGGAAGGGGTGGGGCTGCAGGTTCAGAGGCACAGGAGGCTGCAGGGGCCAGGAGGAGAGGGCTGCTAGGCAAGCTCTGAGGCTTCAGAAAGGGCGGGAGGAAGAAAGGTGACCTTTATCGAGCAGGCGAGCTCCAGGCCTGTGCTGGCCTTGCCCTTGCTTTTGCCCACTCCTCCCCACAAAAAGGGAGAAGGGAAAGGCGAGGAGAAGCCAGGAAGGGCCGTGTTCACTCCCAGGTCTGGACGATGTGTGGGGAGAGGCTCTGAAGCCAGGGAAGGAAGCTGCTCTTTGGCTGGCAATGGGGAGAGGGTGGACAATAGCGCCAGGGTCTTCTCCAAATCTGGCAGTCAAGGCATGACAACGGCTGCTGGGGGAGCCAGAGGCAAGAAGGCAGGCAGAGAGGACAGGGTTAAAGGCAAGGCAGTGGACACCAGCTACCGGAACGAGTCAGAGGCGAGCTGAGCCAAGAATGGGGTGGGAAAGGAGGGGATGGTGGTGGGGCGAGGGGGTGCAGAGCTTGGCGGAGGCAGGGTTGGCTGGGGACCTGTCCAAGCCGGCGGTCCTAAAGTGCTTTTTCTCACCCGGCTGGGAGTGGAGGCCTCAGATGTCTGCCTCCAGCAGGTACTGTTCAGTATAACCCTTGACTAGCTCGAGCCCCAGACCTGCCTGGCAGAAGTCGGCCAGCTGTGGCCACAGCTGGGGAGCCAGGAAGAGCTGGCACATGACGTTGAGGCCGGCCAGACGCGGTGCCTGACGCTGGAGGTGCCACAGCAGCTGGCTCTGCACCTGCGGACCATCGCTGCCGAAGGCGTCGATGTTCAGGTAGCGCCACGTGCCGTCGCCGCCGTGCGGGATGGGGAAGGGGCGCGTGCACAGTGTGAGCACGCGCGGGCGCGCGCGGCTATCCACGCGCCACTCCAAGCCCTTGGCCGCCAGCAGGCGCAGGTTGCTCTCGCTCGGCCGGTAGGGCTGCCAGTCCTGGATGATGGTCCCGCCCGGAAGCACGTCGCGCTGCACGGAGGGCGACAGCAGGAGGCGCGCCACGTCGCCGCCCGCCTCGGACACGGCCTCGGTGGGCAGCGGCGAGAAGGTGCCGGAGGCCCGCAGCGCCGCCAGCCGCGCGCCCAGCCCCGCCAGCAGCGCCGACGCGTTGAATCGGACCAAAAGGACGCCCTGCGGGGGGTACGAGTGAGCGCGGGGCGGGCGGCGGGAGGGCTGGCGTGCCCGGCGCCTCTCGGCATCTTCTGGCCCACATTCGCACCCACGAGCTCCCACTGGGCCCCGGGGAGCACCAACCTGTGTGGGGCCGGGGCGGAGTAGGGTATGAGAAAGCCTGGGTCCCCTAGGGACGCACGGAGCACAGGGACAAGGGGTCCGAGTGCCTGGATCCCCAAGGAGAGGCGGGAGCAGTATGGAGGAGCCAGAGAACCGGGACTGTGGGCACCTGGGTCTCCGAGGGGAGTGGGAGCGAGGGGAGCAGGCAGGTCGGTGGTAGGGTGGCAGAGGTGGGAGAGCCAAAGGCTGAGGTTCGGACGCTCGGCCCTCGGAAGTTGCGGGATCGATGTGAGGCAGCCAGGGTCAGAGAAACCGGGACGCGTGGGCTCTCCAGCCCCCCTGCAGTAGCGAGGGCTGAGGACTGGGGTTCGGGAGCAGAAGGGGAAGGACCGCGAGCCTCTGCGCGGAGCTCATGGGCCCCTCCACTCCCGGGGAGCCTCTCCGGAGAGAAAGCCCCGCGCGCCCGCTGGGAGAGGCCCGGCCATAGGCGCTCCCAAGTCCTTCTCACCTGCTTGGTGATTAGGCGGTATTTCTTCAGCTCCCGGGGGCCCAGACGGTCGTCCCGGGTGAGTCGTGCCACCTTGACCCCCGGGTGCTGCCGCTTGACCAGCTGCGAGCAGAAGCGCTGCAGCAGGCCGGCCACGCCCTTGCCGCGCTCCCAGGGCGCCACGCGCAGCCCCTCCACCAGCGCCGTCTCCCCGGCGTCGATCACGTGCACCGACTCCAGCGCGATCTGCGGACCGAGGCCGTTAGGGGGCCCCCCTGCCCGCCTGCGCCCCGGCCGGGGTTCTGGGCTCGCAGGGCTCGCCTCTTCCCGCAGGCCGAGCGCTCCGTCGTCACCACCCCAGGCGCCAGGCCAGCCCCGGGCGGGCCCGGGGAGCGCTCCTGTGCACGGGGGTGTCGGGCTGCAGGGCCGGGAGAACGGTCCCTCGCCGGGATCTCTTCCACCTCTTAAGATGCTCCAGCTCAGTGCGCGCGCCAAGTCCCTCCCCCACCCCTGGCCTCGCCCTGCCCCCTGGCCTGGGCCCCGCCCCCAGGAGCTGGCCGCGCCCCCTTGTTACTGAGTCCCTCGGTGACCGCGGCCCGCTCCCTGGTTGGCCCCGCCCCAGAGCCACCTTGGAGCTGGTGCTTGTCCCCCCATCCCACCCCCATCGGGACGTTTTGGTGCTAGAGTTCCCTCTGCTTAAGGGTCTTGGCCGCCCCCTAGCTACTCGCATCTCCTGCCCAACCCCCAAACACATGGTCTGCTTCCGGCCTTGGGGGCTCCTGTCCCCAGAAACTCCTTGCAGGGGTCCTGAAACCCGCAGCTCTCCGGCTCCCCCCCACCCACTCTCACCTACCCGGTCCCTGGATCCGCACGCCCTATTCTTGGGTCCCAAAGCAGGCTCCTTCCTCCGCCACGGGGCCGAGGGCTGGCGGAGAGGCTCGCCCTTCTCCTCGCTAAGACCCTCGCGCCCAAACGTGGCTCCGCCCTCCGCCTGGCCCCGGCCGGGCTCTCACCACTCCTCCGTTGCGCTTGGCCAGCACCACCGTGCGGTCGGGCTCTCGCAGCCAGCTGTGGTAGCGGCTGGGAAGGTAGTCGAGGCCGCCGTAGATGCCCCCCGAGATGGCCAGCACCTCGTCAAACTCCCGTTCCGTGGCCACCACGAAGTCCAGCGGCTCAGCCTCAGCCTCGGGCCCCGACCCGGACCTGGCCTTGGCCCCCAGGGACTCGGACTTGGTCTCAGTCCCAGACTCGGCCTCCAGCGGCTCGGCCTCCGTCTCGAGCTCCGATCCAGACCCGGCCCTGGCCCCCGACCCCGGCTCCGGGGTCTGCGAGCTCAGCTCTGCGTCCCGCGCAGCCTCCGTTTCGGGCTTAGGGACTGGGGAGGTGGCGACGCCACTGCCGGCTTCCAGCTTCATTGCTATGCAGAAAAGAGAGAAGCAGCACGCGGATCAGAGCCCCCCGTTTCCACATCTGGCCCCTATACACAACCCTTCCCTACACACGACTCCTTCGCTTCTGCTTGGGGCTCAAACCCTGGGAATGAAGGGCCCCCAGCCACCTCCCCACAAAATTAATCTCCCAAGTTACTACCCAGGTGAGAGAGACCCCTCCTTCCTCTGGCCACTTCCCAGAGTTTCCAACCCTGGGCTGCTCCACTCCCACCAGAATGTTCCCCCAACAGGCTCAGGAACCTCTCAAACTAGAGACAAGCCCAGTCAGTTCCCAGCAACTCAAAGGAGAGAAGATCCTTGGAAGGAAAGTGAAAAAAAAATGGAGTTACCCCCTGAAGGACACCCCTTCCCCATTTCTGCAGGACCTCTGCAAGGACAGCAGGAGAAAGGAACTGTGATGACCACCCCTCCCCTACAAGAAGGTTCCCCAGGAAGAGCCCCCTCTCTCTCCCGTCCTGCCACTTACCACCCCAGGTCTTCTCATGTCACTACCCCAGCACCCCTCCACCTCCCTGACACCCACCCACAAGCAGGAGCCACAGGAGTGACAGATGGGCAGCTCCTTAAAAAAGGTCCAGGCCTTTCCTCCTGGGCCCATCAAAACCTCCCCTTCCTGCTTGAATCTGTTCCCCTCTTCCTAGTAGGGAAATGTGGGCTCTACTCCAAGGCTAGGTGACATTTTTGAAAAGGGGGTCTCAAGGGGATTCTGTTGGAGCTGTAGGAAGTAAAATGTTCACCAAGATCCCCCAAGCTCCTCTCCCACCTAGCCTCTCTCCACCCGCTGTTCCTTTTTAATCTCCTCCTTTCATTCTTGCCCCATCGCCCACTCAGATTTTCTCTGCCTTTCCCATTCCTTTTTTTGGTTCACTTTCCTATGGATCTGGGCCCCCCTTGGACTTCTAGCTCTTTTATTTTTTTTCTTGCCCAAAGGCAGGGCCAAAGAAAGAGTTTCCGTTTATCCAAACTTCCCAAACCAACCAAATCAACTATTCAAATAAACTCCCCTCTCACCCAATCATAATGCTTTCCCCACAGAAACTAAATACAGCCTCATTAGCCAACACTCCAGGGTATACACACACCAAATACTCTGTGTGGGTAATATTAACTTAGTTGGACTTTTTGCTTTTTCTTTTACAAGAACACTACTTAGATTTGGGGTGGGGGAGGACTTAGCAGTAGAGGCACAAAGGGTGTGGGGTGGGGTGAGGATGGTTTTAATTTCCATTAAATAAAGTAAACACAGCATTTGCTGTAACAAAGCATTAAAACAAGAGCTCCAACTCTTTCTTTTCGGTCTGATTCCTATGCTAAGGCATCACCTAGGAGACACTAAGACATCACTCAGGATGCTGCCTCTGGCCAGCATCCTCAGGACACAGTGGGAAGTACAGGCTCAGAGGATTTTAGAGCCCCTGCCAGGGGCATTAGATACCCTAAGGTTCAACCCATTCCTTTCACAGAGAGAAAATTGAGGCCCAAGGAGGTTAAGTACCTTGCCCAAGGTGACATAGCTTGAGCAGAGCTAGACTAAAAATTAAATTGTCCTGGTTCCCAGGCCAGTGGGAGAGACCACTTTTTGGTGGCTCTGCATCTTCAAACCCGGTTTGAGGAGCAAGGACAGGAACACCTGGTCCTTGTCAAGACTCCAAGGTCCCAGGTGGGCTAAGGTGACTCAGAAGCAGAGAAGGGAATGTTGGAAAAGCTCCCACTGCCCTCCCCACACCGTCAGTGGTCCCTATGCCAGCACACAGGCCCGCAGGCCTGGGACCAGCCTCCAGGCCACCAGACTCCTTGTACCAAGCTCTAGGGATAGTGGGTTCCAGACATTAACAAGTGAGCTATTGACTCCCAAAGGCATGTCCATGGAACTTCACCGGCTGCCCGCCGGTCCGGAGAAAATTCAGCCCACAATTCAGTGATGACTTCAGCAACTCCTCCCTGTCCCCAAACGAGTAGAGCAGTCAGCAGACTGGAAAGCATCCTTCCAATTCAAGACATTCTACTCCAGTTCCCCTGCTCTGCTTTCAGGAAGGGGGCCTATTTCTAAAGGGTGTTTCTACATCTCAGATAAGATTCTTTGCATGGGGGGAGGTGGTTCCAGGGTGGCAAAGAAGGGAGAATTTGCCAGCTCTATCACATCTTTTCTTCCCAAGCATTCTTCTACTCCTGTTTCCCTTTCGGGGGACATAAGCTCAGGTTCCAAGGTCCTTAGACTCTGGGGGAGATGGGGGCAGAACAAATAAGATCAGGGGTTCCAGGGCAAGCTGAAGCTATGGGCTGGCCCCGCAACCCTTGCTCCATACTCTGGCCACTTCTTCGCGGCCTCCAGCACAGTGCCCTCCAGCCTAGCTCCTCGGAACTTTAACACCCACAGGCGTGCAGGCAGAGGCAGCCCTTGGGCCTCCTGGGCACCGCGGGAGGGGTAGCTCAGGCATCTCCCCCGACGGGGCTCCAGGAAGAGGGGCTGCATCCCTGGACATTCTTGCGTCCATTCTCTCAATCTCATAAATATGAATGGATGATCACTCAAGGGGGAATGATTGGAGCCATCGCTAGGAATGCTGGGAGACCGCCCCCCGCCCCACCCCCACGATGCCCACTCCCTCCGCTTCTCGCACACCTGAGATATCGACGCCCGGGAGGCCACCAGGCTTCTCGCAGCTGGGGGAGGGGGGGAGGGGGGCAGACAGGAGGGGGGAGGGCCGCGGAGAGGCGGGGACAAAGAGTCGGCAGCTACACAAAGCGCGCAGGGACGAGAGCTGGAAGCACCGGGACGGACGCGGGCGGAATGGAGACAAAGGCGGATGCGAGACGCGGGGCCGGAGGAGATGGGACAGCGAGAGCGCCGGGACGCGGCGACAGCCAGTCACAGACATCGACACCTCGTGACTCTGGGCCCAACAGATGCCAAAAAAAAAAATCCTAACCTGCACACCCCCCCCCCAGGGGGACCATAAATAGAAAGCGGCGTGACACACCCCCTTCTCCCTGGTGTGCCCGGTAGGAGTGGGGTCAGGGGGAGGGGACACCCGGAAGGCGGGTGGAAGGGAACACGTACAGAACAGAGCCGGGGTGGGGGTGGGGGACCGCCTGATGGAGTGGGGTGGGCTGGAAGGCCCCTGGGACAGAGGCTGCCCCGGAGGCGGGCACAGGAGCAGGGGAAGGGGGTGCCCAGAGG
>PVIY010061743.1:0-11127 GCA_004026745.1 Myrmecophaga tridactyla | reverse complement strand
AGCTGGGGGCTATTTTTCGTAATCAGAATTTGTTTATTAATGCCGCAATTGGCACTTGGTTGGACTCAGTCCCTGCTACTGTTTCCTTTCTCTCCGCGGAGCCGCCTATGGGGGAGGGCCGCCGGCCGCCGCGGCTTTGGGGAACTCACCGATCCGGCGAGTGCGGTCGTTTGGATTCAGTCTCTGCTACTGTTTCCTTTCTCTCCGCGGAGCCGCCTGTGGGGGAGGGGGCACCGGGCGCCGGCCGTCGGCCGCCGCGGCTTTGGGGAACTCACAGATCCGGCCAGTTGCTGTCGGTCTAAGTTGCTCCCGTTCTGGGCGCGCTGTGTGTTCGGTCACTATCGTGGTTCCGGGAGCTGTTCTGTATTGTTTCTGGTTATCTAGTAGTTGTTCTGGAGGACGAACTAAAACGCGCACCTTGCTAAGCCGCCATCTTGGCCCCTCCCCATTGATTTGATTTTTGATGAAGTTTTCCATCTCTTTGAACATTCTGAATTAATTGTTTCAATTCCTGTATCTCATTTGAACTGTTGGTTTGTTCCTTTGACTGGGCCATATCTTCAATTTTCCTAGACTGATTCATTATTTTTTGCTGGTGTTTAGGCATTTAATGTCCTTAAGTAGTTTATTCTGGAGATTGTTTTCACTTTTTTTTTAGCCTAGGATTTTCTTGCTGGATGACTTTGTTGTCTATCTGTTCTTTTACATTAAGTTCAGCATATTCTAGACCTCCAGCTTAGGTTTTGTTAAACAGATCAGGATTTTTCAGTTCTTGTTTCTTGTCCTGCCTGTATGGTGCCTACCTACCCTCTGCCCCCACACCCCTGCAAGCTTAGGAGGGTCTACTTAGGTATTATAGACCACAGCTAGATTTTCCCAGACCAAATTGGCCTCCTCTCTGGAAGAAAGAGTCACCTACACAAGGTTTCCCTGTGAGTAAAACCCAGCAGGTTGAAAGACTTTCCTATAAAGCCTCTGGACTCTGTGTTTTTCCTATCCTGTGTGGTATGTGGCGCTTGTCTGCCTGCGGGTTCCAGCAGCATAAGGTGATATGGTACATTTGACTTTAGCAGACGCTCCCTGCTGGGGGTGTGGTTGAGACAGAGGAGAGCTTGTAGGCTGGCTTTAATTGCTTCACTTTTCCAGATCCTGAGGTCTGAATTCCTTGACAGAGGGATTCCACCTGAGCTAGGCCCCACCCCTCTCCTGGGGAAGGCACAGGCTCCAGACAAATACTCAAACAAGCTTAAATCTGCCCATGCCTGGGGCAGTTGGAGCCTGAGAAGCCCTGCAGCTGTATCCAAAGAATAGTCAAGCCATAGAAACACAGCCACAAAAAAGAAAAAGAAAAATCCTTTTCAGAGCAGGACCCCCATTCCTCAGGTTTGCCAATCAAGAGTTTAAGTTGGTATGTTGCTTTGTGTATCTCCAGGTCCTATGTGCCCCTCCTTTTCTTCAGGGCCCAGAACCTTTCAAGTATTATTTGCGATCCGATCAAAAAAACCTCTGTTTTCTTTTTCTCTCAGCCCTGCCCCCTCTGTGCCCAGGCAAAAACCACCAACCTCAACTTTTACTCGAGGTTCAGCTGAGCTAGGGGCCTATTTTTAGTAGTAAGAATTTGTTAATTAATTCCACAATTGGAGCTTGGTTGTGCTCAGCCCCTGCTGCTAGTAAAGTCTTTTTCCTTTCCTCTCTGGGAAGCAGCCTGTGGGAGTGGAATGGGGCACTGCCTGACATGGCTTGGGGAACTCATGGCTGAGTGGGCTTGCAGCTGGTCCAGCTTGTCCAGACTGGGGTATGCTGTGTGTCTGGTCACCAAAGTGGCCCCAGTAGTTGTTCTGTACTATTCCTGGCTATTTACTATGTGCTCTGGAGGACAAACTAATTCCCACACCTCACTTGGCCCTGATCTCCCAATACCATGCTATTTTGACTACTGTGGCTTTATAATATGCTTTAAAGTTAGGAAGTATTAGTCTTCCCACCTTACTCTTCTTTTTTTTAAAGGAATTTTTAGCTATTCAAGGTCTCTTTCCCTTCCAAATAAATTTGATAGCAAGCTTTTCCAAGTCTTCAAATAGGTTGTTGGAATTTTTATTGTTATTGCATTGAATCTTAGATTAATTTGGGTAGAACTAACATCTTTACAATATGCAACCTTCCTATCCATGAGAACAGAATATCTTTCCATCTATTTAGATCTTCTTTGATTTCTTTAGCAATGTTTTGTATTTCCAAGATACAGGTCCCTAACATCTTTGGTTAAGTTTATTTCCATATATTTGATTCTTTTAGTTGCTATTTTGAATGGAACACTTTCCTTAAGTGTCTCCTTAGTTAGGTCATTGCTTGTGTATAAGAACATTACTGTTTCTTGCTTATTAATTTTGTATCCTGACACTTTGCTGAATTTGCTTATTAGCTCAAGTAGCTTTCTCATAGATTTCTCAGGATTTTTCAAGTATAGGATCACATCATCTGCAAATAATGAAAGTTTTACTTCTTCTTTTCTGATTTGGATGCCTTTTATTCCTTTCTCTTGCCTGATTGCTTTAGCTAAAACTTCTAGTACAATGTTAAATAATAGTAGTGACAATGGGCATCCTTGTCTCTTTTCCCATCTTAGGGGAAATGCTTTCAGTCTCTCACCATTGAGTATGATGCTGTATATGGGTTTTTCAAATGTGCCCTTCATGATATTGAGGAAGTTTCCTTCAATTCTTACCTTTTGATGTGGTTTTATCAGAAAAGGATGCTGAATTTTGTTGAATTCTTTTTCAGTATCAACTGATATGATTGTGTGATTTTTCCTTTTCAATTTGTTAATGTGCTGTATTACATTGATTGATTTTTTTGTATTGAACCATCCTTGCACTCCTGGCATAAACCCCATTTGGTCATGTAAAAGATATATAATTCTTTTAATTTATCATTGGATTCAATTTTCTAGTATTTTGTTGAGAATTTTTGCATCCATATTCATTAGAGAGATTGGCCTATAGTTTTCCTTTCTTGTAGTGTCTTTATCCAGTTTTGGTATTAGAGTGTTGTTAGCTTCCCTGTTGGGGAAGGGTGCCAGCCTCCAAGGCTTGCAAAACTTACATTTCTAATTGGGATCTTGGCCGTTCCACAACTCCAGACTCATATAGGATGTGTGTCCAGTCACTGAAGTCCCCCAAATAGTTGTTCTATATGGTTCCTAGCTATTTACTCAGTGCCCTAAAGGATGAACTAAATTCTGCTCCTCGCTACACTGCCATCTTATCCCGCCTCCCTCATCTTCACACCATGCAGTTTTAACTTCTTTGCTCATCAGTTTGTGTCACCAAGTCCTTTTGGGTACTGGGGAAAGCAATATTCCATGCCCTATGAGAAAAGTTTTAAGTCTAGAAGTGGTGCAAGAAGCTAGTACCTCCATGGATCTGGCCCATTTGGACCTTGCTATTGGAGTTGCTTACAATAGAGGTGTTGTAAGCTATGTCAGAGCTCACCCTCACCCCAGAGAGGCCAACAGCTGACTATGTCAATAGATGAGGTGATGGCTATAGTGGCTGGACTCTTCACTGACCAAGTAGTCAAAAGTCCCAGGAAGCAAGTGGAGCCAAATGAATTTGGGGTGTTCTTATTTTGGTTCAATATGGCAACCACTTCAGTGACTAGTACTTAAATAAGAAATTGTACATGAGAACTGGCCATATCTCCCTACCTTGAAAGCTAGTTCTGAACTCTCAAGGTAATTAGGTACACAAATCTACTTTCACTTCAGGTAAGGACTATATACATAATTTGCTAAGTTCAGTGCAAAATGAAAATAATCTACCCAATTTTTACTCTTTATCTCCCCTTATTATTTATTTATGTTTATCCTTTTTTTTTTTAAAAACTCAACTATCCATACCTTCAAAAAAAAAAAAAAAGAAAAAGAAAAAAAGAGCATCAGACACAAGGTTTTCACTATCACATAGTCACATTGTATGTAAAGCTAAGGGTACATACAATTCTTAAGTGCCTATTTTCTCCTTGCCCATAGAAATGGCCCAGTGGATATAAAACTAACTACCATGTATTGTGTTTTAAGAATCTATGACTCTCAAATCACTTTTCCCCCCTACCAACCTTCATTGTCTAAACTTAGGTCTACAATATTCTTCCTGGGAAAACACATCAGGATGATTCCCAGTGCTCTGAGAAGTAGCAGATCGGATGTATTGATAGGGAAGTAAGGGAATCTCAGGAATCTCTCATGGATGGAAATAAGATAGGGGGCAGAATGCTATGTTTGGGAGAGTCTTGGTAGTGATGGTGGGGTTTGGAATAATTTTAGGAAAAGGACTTTATAGGCAGGTATGGGGAAGATCAAGACACCATGTTGACTGATGAGGAAGGAAGGTGGAGTTTGAAGACAAATTTGACCTTACTTTACAGTTTTGCTTAAGTTCACACCTTTAGCAGCTAACCCAAAATTATGTCTTAATAAACCATATAAACAAATAAAATGGATCTCCTCTGCTCAAGGTTATTTGAAATATCAAGCTTTAAGCCTGATTTAAAATATAAACCATTCTGTTCTAGTACTATTCTCCAATAAAAAGAATCTAGGCTCCTTGCAGTATCGAGTGTAGTATTATATCACTTTAGGCATCTGCATCAGAACTCTTATTTTCAAAATAACAAACTGTGATGCTGCAACATTGGATTATGCTTATAGGTGAGGTCTAAACACCAGGAACAGATGATCCTTACACAAATAAGAGTCCTGTTTTTATGTAATCTGGGTTAAAACCATGTTATATGAGAAAAAGCAAACAAAAAATAAATAAAAAACTACTAAAACCAAATATTTAGTCCTTTCCCTTAGTTAATGAAAATATGCTAAATAACATTTTGAATATTGAAGATTCTGGGCAAAATAATTTTTTTTATTAATATAACCACTTAAATTTTTGCTCTTAATTTCCAGAATAGGTATAATTATTGAATTAGAAATGATGAAAATTCACATAAATAATGGAAGTGAAATATCACACTATAACTCTGAGTATAACACAGAGAATAGATGCTGAAAGTTCTCATTAGTTGTCAAACTAGCTGTTTAGTATCATTTATTGAGATTCTTTTGTATTGCTTATTAAACAACCAAACACCATTTCTTAGATTTAGGTGGTTTATTTTAAGGACTCTTAAATTGAAGAGGATGGAAATTTACATGTATATACATAAATATAGTACATTCACCTTGTTATTGCTCATTTTGTGAAAATGTTGCCTTCCTCCAGAAACATATATGAAGTCAATGAATTTGTGGAGAAAATACAAAACTAAAGCATTTGCCTTTTGTAAAAAACAAACAACCAAAAAACCATTATAAGAAATAGCATTTTATGTATTTGATAGTTTTCCTTATTTACTATTTATCAATGTTGCTTTTAAAATCTCATACAGAAACTGGTAATCTCACTTAATTAGTAGCCAAATATTTAATACTAACTACTCAAGGCTGGTTTTTTACTCTGAAGCAAATGGTAAAGTGGTATAAGTAAAACATTTCAGAAAATTCCCCCTGAGTTACTGAGAATAAAAGAAGAGCTGATCTGAGTCTTGCCATTATATATTCTTAAAGATTTCATCCACACCCAGAATAATTCTTTCAATATAAATGATGTATTTCTCTGCTTAAAGAAGGGAATTGATCTATGCCCCTCAAATACTGGTTGAGTCTAAAAAGATATTTTTTAAAGATATAAGGCTTAATGGAGTTTGAAGAGTTTAAAAAGAAAAAAATTATATTGAATGGAAATATTTTCCTTTATTAATTTTCCTGGTTGTATGTTTTTTGGGAATGCCTGTTTGATTCTTAGTATTTCTGTATTCTTTCCAGTCATTGCTTGGCTAAGAATAAATTCTTTTTCTTTTATACAACCCTAATGAATTTTGTTGAAAAATGTTATGAGGAGGGTGAAGAATGTAAACCAGGGTATTAGGTGGCAGAGCTGTTGTCCTTAACACATGTAATGGTCTAGGCCTCAGGTGAGGGTGTATGGAGTGAGGGAGAGAGTCAGATGTTTGCATTAGCACCCAGTGAGTGGATTGTTCCTGATATGATGATGGTGTTCTATCAACATTTCCTGTTTTCTTTGGAGGTAGTAGTTAGGGCTGTTTGGGAATGACGCTCCCTACTATATTCTTTTATTAATATATAGTGTCCTTCTTTTTCTCTTATGATGTCTTTACATTTAAAGGCTATTTTGTCTGATATTAGTATAGCTACTCCTGCTTTCTTTTGGTTACAAGTTGTGTGGAAAATCTTTTTCTATCCTTTCACTTTCAATCTATTTGTATCCTTGTGTCTAAGGTGAGTCTCTTGCAAGTGGCATATAGCTGGATTATATTTCTTTTTTCAATTTATCAATTTTATAATTTTTAATTGGAAAAGTTGTAGATAGACAGAAAAATCATGCAGAGAGTACAGTTTCCATAGTTATTCCCCATTATTAAAACTTTGCATTAGCCTAGTACCATAGTTACAATTGAGGAAAGAATATTATAATAATTGTACTATTAACTGGAGTCCATAGTTTAAGTTAGGGTTCACTATGATTTCTTTTAAAAATGTGTTACTAGTAACATATATACAACTTAAAATATCTGTTATTAACCATGTTCAAATATACTATGTACTTGTGTTAATTACCTTTACAATATTGTGCACCAATTAAGCGTTAACTCCCCATTCCTTACCTGACATTGGCCCCTGGAAATCTGTGTTCTAGTCTATGACTATGAATTTGCTTATTATAATTATTTCAGATCAGTGAGTTCATACAATATTTGTCCTTTTGTGTCTGGCTTATTTCACGCAACCTGATGTCTTCAAGGTTCATACATGTTGTCGCCTGCATCAGAACTTGATTCTTTTTTCTTTTTTTTAAACTTTTAAAATTGTATAGTATAACATATACATAAAGGAAAGAAATAAAAAAATGATAGTTTTCAAAGCACTCTTCAAAAAATGGTTACAGGATAGATCCCAGAGTTTGTCATGGGTTACCATATGATCCTCTTATATTTTTTCCCTCTAGCTGCTCCAGAATATAGGAGGCTAGAGGGCTTAAATACTTTTTATCATCACAATAGACTTTTTTTCCTTCTTTTTTTTTTGTGAACAATAACATATATACAAAAAAAGCTATAAATTTCCAAGCACAGCACCACAATTAGTTGTATCTTTATGCTAGTCATAAAAGAGAAATCATACAGTATCTGTCTTTTGTGTCGGGCTAATTTCACTCAGCATTATGTCCTCAAGGCTCATCCATCTTGTCATGTGCTTCAGGATGTCATTTTTTCTTACTGCTGCCTTATAGTCCATTGTATTTATATACCACATTTTGTTGTCTGTTGGTGGGCATTTGGTTTGTTTCCATCATTTGGCAATGGTGAATAATGTTGCTATGAATATTGGTATGCAAATGTCTGTGTCATTGCTTTCAGCTCCTCTGGGTATATACCAAGTAGTGCTATTCCTGGGTCATAGGGCAGCTTGATATTTATTTTCCTAAGGAACTGCCAAACAGTCTTCCACAGTTACTGCACCATTGTACATTCCCACCAGCAGTGCATAAGTGTACCAGTTTCTCCACATCCTCTCCAACGTTTATAGTTTCCTGATTGTTTAATAGCAGCCATTCTTATAGGTGTGAGGCGGTATCTCATTGTACTCTTGATCTGCATTTCCCTTATAGCCAGTAAAAGTGAGCATCTCTTTCTGTGCTTTTGAGCCATCTGTATTTGTGCTTCAGAAAAATGCCTATTCATATCTTTAGCTCATTTTATAATTGGATTGTTTGTTCTTTTGTTGTTGAGTTGTATGTTTTCTTTGTATATACAGGGAATCAAACCTTTGCCTGATATGTGATTTCCAAATATTTTCTCTCCCATTGAGTTGGCTGCCTCTTCACCTTTGTGACAAAGTCTTTTGAGGTGCAGAAGCATTTGATTTTGATAAGTTCCTATTTATCTATTTTTTCTTTTGTTGCTTGTGCTTTGGGTATAAACTTTAGGAAGCTACATCCTATTACTAGGTCTTGAAGATGTTTCCTTACATTTTCTTCTAGAACCTTTATGGTGCTAGTTCTCATATATAGGTGTTCGATCCACTTTGAGTTAATTTTTGTGTAGGGTGTAAGATAGGGGTCCTCATTAACTCTCTTGGCTATTGATATCCAGTTCTTCCATGCCCACTATTGAAAAAACTATTTTGTCCATTTCAGAGGATTTGGGGGTCTTGTCAAAAATCAGTTGACCATAGATTTGGTGGTCTATTTCTGCACTCTCAATTCAATTCTATTGGTCAATGCTTCTCTCTTTGTGCCAGTACCATGCTGTTTTGACCACTTTGGCTTTATAATAGATTTTAAAGTCAGGAAGTGTTAATCCTCCCAGTTCATTCTTTTTTAGGATGCTTTTAGCTATTTGAGGTCTCTTTCCATTCCAGATGACTTTGGTAGTTAGCTTTTCCAAATCTTCAAAGTAGGTTGTTGGAATTTTTATCAATACTGTGCTGAATCTATAGATCAGTTTGGGGAGAATTGACATCTTAACTACATTTAGCCTTCTTGTACATGAGAAGGGAATCTCTTTCCACCTATTTAGATCTCCTTTGATTTCTTTTAGTCATGTTATGTAGTTTTCCATATACCAGTCCTTTACATCCCTAGTTAAGTTCATTCCTAAGTATTTGATTCTTTTAGTTGCTATTTTGAATGGAATTTTTTCCTTAACTGAATCCACAGTAGGCTCATTGCTTGTGTATAGAAATGTTACTGATATTTGCACATTAATTTTATATCCTGCCACCTTGCTGAATTTGTTTACTTGCTCAAGTAACTTTGTTGTAGATTTCTCAGGATCTTCCAAGTACAGTATCATATCATCTGCAAACAATGAAAGTTTTACTTCTTCCTTTCCAATTTGGGTGCCATTTATTTCTTTGTCCTGCCTGATTGCTCTAGCTAGAACTTCTAGCACAATGTTGAATAATAGTGGTAACAGTGGGCATCCTTGTCTTGTACCTGATCTTAGGGGAAAGGCTTTCAGTCTCTCTCCATTGAGTATGATGCTGGCTATTGACTCTTCATATATTCCCTTCATCATATTGAGGTAGTTATCTTTGATTATTTTCTTTTGGAGTGTTTTTATCAGAAAAGGATGCTGAATTTTATTGAATGCTTTTTCAGCATCAAATGAGATAATCATGTGACTTTTTCCTTTTGATAATGTGGTATATCACATTAATTGATTTTCTTGTGTTGAATCATCCTTGCATTGCTGGTATAAACCCTACTTGGTCATGGTGTATACTTCTTTTAATGTGTTGTTGGATTTGATTAGCTAGCATTTTGTTGAGAATTTTTGCATCTATATTCATTAGGGAGATTGGCCAGTAGGTTTCCTTTCTTATAGCATCTTTACTCAGTTTTGGTATTAAAATGATATTAGCTTCATAAAATGAGGTAGAGTTCCTTTTTCCTCATTTTTTGGGAAAACTTTGAATAGGATTGGTGTTAGTTCTTTCTGAAATGTTTGATAAAATTCCCCTGTGAAGCCATCTGGCCCTGGGCTTTTCTTTGTCAGAAGATTTTTGATGACTAATTGAATCTTTTTACTTATGATTCATTTTTTGAAATCTTCTATTTCTTCCTGAGTCAGTGAAACTTGTTTGTGTGTCTCCAGGAATTTATCTATTTCATCTAAGTTGTCTAGTTTGTTGGTGTATAGTTGTTCATAATATCCTGTTATGATTTATTTTTTCAGGTTCTGTGGTAATGCACCCCTCCTCATTTCTGATTTTGTTTATTTGCATCTTCTCTCTTTTTTTCTTTGTCAGTCTTGCTAGTGGCCCATCAGTTTTATTGCTTTTCTCAAAGAACCAGTTTTTGGTTTTATTGATTCTTTCTATTGTTCTTTTGTTCTCCCATTCATTTATCTCTGGTTTCATCTTTGTTATTTCTCTTCTCCTATTTGCTTTGGGGTTAGCTGTTCTTTCTCAAGTTCCTCCAGGTTTGATATTAAGTGTTCGATTTTTGCTCTTTCTTGTTTTTTAATATAGGCATTTAAGGCAATAAATTTCCCTCTCAGCACAGCCTTTGCCACATCCCATAAATTCTGATAAGTTGTATTCTCTTTTTCATTCATCTCCAGATAGCTGCTGATTTCTCTAACAATTTCTTCTTTGACCCACTGGTTGTTTAAGAGTGTGTTATTTAATCTCCATATATTTGTGAATGTTCTCATTCTTTGGTGGTTATTGAGATCCAGCTTCATCCCATTGTGATCAGAGAAAGTGCTTTGAATAATTTCAGTGTTTCTAAATTTATAAAGACCTGTTTTATGCTCCAGCATATGATCTATCCTGGAGAATATTCCATGAGCACTAGAGAAGAATGTATAACCTTGTGCTTTGGGGTGCAATGACCTACATATGTCTGTTAGATGTAATTCATTTATCAAGTTATTTAACTTCTCTATTTCCTTGTTGATCTTCTGTCTGGTTGTTCCATCTATAGAAGAGAGTGGTGTATTAAAGTCTCCTACTATTATTGTTGAAACATCTATCACTCACTTCAGTTTTGCCAGTATTTGTCTCATGTACTTTGGACCTCCTTTATTGGGAGCATAAACATTTAAGATTGTTATATCTTCTTGGTGAATTGACCCTTTAATTAGTATATAGTGTCCTTCTTTGTCTCTTATGGTGTCTTTACATTTAAAGTCTATTTTGTCTGATATTAGTATAACTACTCCTGTTTTCTTTTGGTTACAGCTTGCATTGAAGATCTTTTTCCATCCTTTCACTTTCTTCTATATGTATCCTTGTGTCTAAAATGAATCTCTTGTAAGAAGTATATAGATGGATTATGTTTCTTAATCCATTCTGACAATCTGTATCTTTTATTTGGTAAGTTTAGCCTGTTAACATTCAAAGTTATTACTGAAAAGGCATTTGATTCCACCATCTTACCTTTTTAATTTTATTTGTCAAATCTATATATTCTTTTCCCTCTTTCTCTTTGTATTCATTAAATCACCCTTAGTGGGATTCTTCAATTCTGTGCCCCCCTCTAGACC
>PVIY010061742.1:0-11126 GCA_004026745.1 Myrmecophaga tridactyla | reverse complement strand
AGGCGCAGACCGCGGGGACCGCCGTGGCCGCTGGGTGAGTGGCGCCTCCGGCCAGGCCCGCTCCTGGTCACCCCGCGGGGACCGTGGTTCCCGGGCGTCCCCGCGGCGGCGCGGCCCGGCTGCGGAGCCCGGGGCCTTCTGCTCCGCCCGGATTGGTTTCCGGCGTCCCCTCAGCCCGGCCCGAGCCCGAGGCCGCCGCACCGCGGGGCACCCTGGGCGTACGGATGGGGAAACTGAGGCGCGAAGGGGGGCGGGGCCCGGCGGCGGGAGCGCCCGGGGGTGGGTTCGGCGGCGCGGCGGGAGCGGCCTCTCGGGCCTCCTCCGTGCGTAGCCGCGTACTTTTTCCGTATTTTAATCTGTCTGCAGCCGGACGCGTCTTACCCGAGGTGGGGGTCCCGCTTGGGGCCGGGGGTCGGGGGGTCGGGGGGCCGGCACTGGGCTGCCTTGAGGGCGGTGGAAACTCCGGGAGCCCGTTAGGCGGACGTGCGCAGGGCTGCGGAATGGCCCGCTTCCAAGCCGTGAAAATAGATTTTATGTTACACTGTTTGTTCTACTACCGGGAGGCGGCGGGTCTTTCGGGACAAATTCAGGGCTGGGTCCCAGCATAAAGGCTAAAAACCGGAACCCGAGTTCAGTGGGGGGAGTGTATGCGGGTAGTGATAATAAAAGCGAGACAATAATAAAACACGCAGGTGTCCCCTCCCGTGGGAAGGCACTGAACCCTCCCAACCACCCCATGAGCTGAGTACTCTACTATCCCAGTTTTCCAGATGAGGATGGAGGCACAGAGAGGTTATAGCGCTTGTCCCGAGTCACACAGCAGGCCAGTGGCAGACCCAGGATTTGAACCCAGCTCACTCCCACAGCCTCCCTTCTCCAGGGCTGTGTCTCAGGAGTGGGGCAGGCGGGGCCTGTGTCAGCAAAGCCGAGAGAGGCCTGGCTCCCCCAGAGCCCAGCCCCTGGACCCCTATGCCCGGGCTGTTTATCTGGTAGCAGAGCTGAACCCCAAGTGTGAGCCGGGCCAGGGGAACTGGTGAGGGCGCAGCCGCTTTAGCCTAGGGCTGGATCCTGGGGCAGGCCTGAGGGCACCCGGCACCCCACTTCCCTACAGCCCTGGGAGGGGATTCTGAGCAGCATCCTGGGGGTATCCAGTGGGGTATCTGTTGTGGCCTCTGTTTCTTGCATGGGTGTGTGTGCATGCCCGTGTGCATTTGTGCACACAGTTCCGTGCGTATGTGAGGCAGGTCCAGGTCTGGTATCTTACCACCCTCCTCTCTCCCACAGCCCTCCGGGCCCCAGACTCACTGCCTGTGCCCCAGTCACTGGGCAGTGCAGGGATGGCTGTCCAGCTGCTGGCTGCGGAGGCCCTGGTGAGTCACAGTGTACCCTTGCCTTCCTGTGCGGGAGATTCCAGCTGAGGCCACAGTGTCAGGCTCTGCTCCTGGAAGGCCTTCTGCTTCCCGGGAATGGTCAGTGCGAAACTCCAAAGCAAAATCAAACCTAGACACAAACAGTATATTTGCTGGGCACGTATGGTGTTTTCAGTGTAGTGGGAGAAGAATATTCCCCAATCAAAAATGGTCCTTTACAATTCTGCTACCTCTGGACTTCCAAAAAATTGAGAGAAGGTCAAGAAAACTGGGGAAAAGTATTCATAGCCTGTTAGACAGTGTTGATCTCCAGGACACACATAAAATTCATATAAACATGAAAATGGGAGCCCCAAGAGACTGCGGGGGAGAAGTGGGAGTATACAGAAAAGAGAATGGAAATAACACACTAGTGTGGCCCTGTTTTCCATTTTTCTCAAGATCAAAGATTTCTGAAGAGGAGAACACCCAGACCTGGAGGGGGTGAGGTCAGGAGGCCATTTTCATTCTCTAAGACATTTCATATTCTGCCCTTTCCATGTGTCAGAAATCTTAATTCAGGGAGACAGATACTGTGTGATTCCATTCATATAGCAGTTTTGAAATGACAACATTGTAGAGATTGAGAGCAGATCAGTGATTGCCAGGGGTGAGGGAGGGAGGGAGGTGGGGAAATGCGGGGTGGGGTGGGGAAGGGGGCTTGTGGCAGAACCGTTCTGTGCTTGGCTGGGGGTTACCTCAAATCACTTGTGAGATAAAATCATCTTCA
The DNA here is from genome assembly GCA_004026745.1 of Myrmecophaga tridactyla. Lineage (NCBI taxonomy): Eukaryota > Metazoa > Chordata > Mammalia > Pilosa > Myrmecophagidae > Myrmecophaga > Myrmecophaga tridactyla. Next base: position 8,987 of record PVIY010061742.1, on the reverse strand, counting down.
ACTAACTCCCCCCACACACACTCAACTAAACCTGACCCCCCCTCCCCACAGGTTCGTAGAAAACTGGTGAAATCGGAATAAAGTCAGTGGGTTGTACAGATATCAGACTCCTGGTTGTGAGGTTGCACTGTAGTTTTGCCAGGTGTTGCCATTAGGGGAAGCTGGGAGAGGTGTACACAGCAGCTCCCTGGGTTACTTCTGACAACTGCATGTCAGTCTACAGTTATCTGAAAAGAAAAAGAAAAAAGATTCTTAATAGCCTTTGTCTGTTCTAACTCTTCATTTCCCTGCAAAGAACTGACTTGAAGGAAACATACACAGTAGACGAGGGTGTGTGGACATCATCCTGGCACGAGATTCAGGGTCCACAAAGGATGCCTCTCCTGGGTGTTCATCACAGTGGAATTTGAAACAGTGAGAATAGTGAAGTACTTGTTGTGCTGGTTTGAAAGGATTTATGTGACCTAGAAAAGCCATGTTTTAATCCTGTCCACTCTTGTGGGAGCAACCGTTTCTCTTAATCCCTACTCTGTAATGTAGGTTGGAGACTTGATTGGGTTATCTCCATGGGAATGCGGCATGCCCAATTGTGGGTATAAACTTGATTAGATGAAGGTGTGACTGCACCCATTCCAGGTGGGTCTTGAGTACTTTATTGGATTCCTTTAAAAGAGGAAGCATTTTGGAAAAGTTTGAGATCTGAGAGAGCTGCCAAAATGATGAGAAGCCACGAGAAGCAGAGTCCACCAGCCAGCAATCTATGGAAATGAAGGAGAACACCCCCCAGGGGAGCGCCACGAAACAAGAGGGCTGGAGAGAAGCTAGCAGACGTTGCCCTGTTTGCCATGTGCCTTTCCAGTTGAGAGAGAAACCCTAAACTTCTTGTTGGTGCATTAGTTTGGACATTTTTATAGACTTGCTTTAACTGGGACATTTTCTTGGCCCTAGAACTGTAAACTAGCAACTTACTAAATTCCCCTTTTTAAAAGCCATTCTGTTTCTGGTATATTGCATCCGGCAGGTAACAAACTAGAACACTTACTTAAATGATAAAGGAGCCACCACCTAAACTAGCTTTACTGGCTGTGACCACAGGAATGCTTACCACCACAGGGCAGGGTCCCTAGAGTCCCCGTTCCTCAGGTGACAGACCTGGAGCTCATCACATGACCTTCTGTGTTAGGAGAAAAGCCTGGTAGAGAGTCAGGACTGGACAGAATGATTGATCGAAGGTTTTGGTTTCTCATTTACTTTTTTACTTACAAGTTCCATTGCTTATTTCTTTGCCTAATTACTTCTTTGTTTAGTTAGTTCTCATTTCTTTGCTCTACATAGCATACATACATGCTTTTAAATGTTTACAATTTATTTAGTGTTTTTGAAATTAGGGAATGTTGCCGTTGCAGTGGACATTGTTCTCCCCACTGGACAGATGAGGTAACTGAGGCTCACAGAGGCTGGTGGGTCTGATGTCCTTCACAGCACATCTCGCTGTCTGTCACAGAAGTGGATGGGCAGCCCAGGAGGGCAGGGGCTGATTGCATTCTGCTTGTCTCCATGTACCTGTGCCTGGTACTCAGTCAGTGCAATGTTTGTTGACTGACTGTTTATGAAACCTGCATCGTTTGCCAGAAACAGTGAACAGTATCTATAATTTTGATAGCTGTTGCCAAATTTTATAGGGATTTTTTTATAAAGGTTGCACCTATTTATCCTCCCAACAGAAGTCTGGGTGTCCATTTCCCATTTCCCCACATCCTGGTCAGTGGGGGCAGAGGCCCAGAGTGAGCAGGGGCTTGAGCGTGGAAGCCTAGAGTGGTGGGAGAGGAGAAAGGAATGATGGAAAGTCGAAGGGGGTCAATTTATGCAGGACCTTGGGGGAGAGGGAGTATTCTCCCACAAGTACAACGAGAGTCCATTGGAAGCTGTCAAGCAGGAGAGTAATAGGGTCTAGCTCACGTTTTTAACAGCTCTCCTGTAAGGTAGGGAGTGGGTCTGTGGCTTGGCGGGCATAGGTCAGGCAGAGCAGTTGAGATGCTCAGTGAAGAGAGGGGCTGGTGGCAGTAGAGATGTGATAAGCAGGTGGGTGTGTATTTTAGAAGTAAAATCAGCAGCATGTGGTGACAGCCATTCCTCAAGGAATACGGATAGGACAGGCAAGAGCTAGTTTCCTCAATATGCAGAGAGCTCTTATAATTCAATGAGAAAAAGGCAAAAAGTATATTAATATGGGCAAAGCATCTGATCAGCCAGTTCCCGAAACACAGAAAATAAATGGCAATGAATATACAAAAATATAGTGAATCTTAAATTGAGATGAGTCTTGGGTAGATTTTTTTTCAGTCTGGACAGTAAACATGAAGTTTCATCATATCCAATAGTGGCAAAGGTATGGAAGACACATGTATATACAGTTCCTGAAAATTGGTAAAGTGGATCAGAGAGGGCGCCCAGGCCCTCCTGGAACTCTCTTCCCAAATTCCCTAGGGAAGCCAGGGATCTGCATTTTTCATATGAAATCTGATTTGAACATGGGCTCAAATTATTTTTAAGACACCTGCATGTCTGTGGACCTTGTGGCTCGCACCGGCTGCCCAGTGTCTGACTCCAGCCCTGAGGGCTGGCGCCCATGGTGTCACTGCACTGAGTGCCTGTCCTTGCCCGGGGTGGGGGGCGTGCCTTGCTTCCCCACCCCCGCGGGGCCTAGCTTTGCTGAGCACTGAGAAGGCCGCAGGTGCTCTGCATTTGTGCACACTCCACCTCGTCTGCAGCACTGGGTTCTCTTCCCGACCCCACCCCACTCAGATGGGGAAACTGAGGCCGGGATGGTGGTGAGAGAGCTGCCTCCTATCAGCTTGTGAGAGCCAATGAGAAATGTTCAGGAATTTTGCAAGCCAGTTGTTAAACACAGCCATCATTAAAAAAAATAAATTGTATAAACTTAAAATTAAATAAACTGTATTAATAATTATTGGAGGGGGTGCAAGGGTAGTTCAGTGGTAGAATTCTCGCCTGCCAGGTGAGAGACCCAGGTTCGATTCCCAGTCCATTTATTTCCCAAAAAACGAACAAACAAGCAAAACAAACAAATTCAACAAATGGATCTTGCCCATACACTCCAAAAAAAACTTCAGCAAATGGTGCTGCAATAACAGTATGTTCACATGAAAAGAATGACTCGTGACCCTTCCCGCACAGCATACCAAGAAAAGGGGAGGGGGGCTTTCAGCTCAGAGGAGGGCAAGACGCAACTCTGTTGGGTTGTTGTGTATGTGGTTTCCCTGACACCAGCTGCCTCCCGCACCTACCCCAGCTCAACCGCAGTGAGATCGAAGTTGCGGGAGAAGGTGCACCAGCAGGGAAGTCAGTGCCCTGTCTGCCTTACCCTAGGATTGGCCCCTGGATCTGTCTCCAGAAACTGGAAACTGCACAGGTCAAGGATTATGGTGAAACTGCCTGTTCAGAACAGCCAAGCTGGAAGGAGGGGTGCCTCTGCCTCTCCCTGGCCTCAGAACCCTCCAGGAACCACCAGAGACAGAAGGAAGCAGGAAAATGCGAACTAGAGACAGAAGGAAGCAGGAAAATGCGAAGCATTGTGGAAATCCACTTTCAGTGGGCTGCCACGTGGGCAGACGCGCCTCTTGTAACATGGACGACAGCAGAGCAGTACAGGGGCATGCCACCTAGTTAAGAGCCACTTATCTCAACAAAGGGTCATTTGACCACCTGTCAGAAAAAAAATGAATACTCAAAAGTCATCGCTGCCAAATTATTTTTCTAGTATCTGTTCTCCTGAGGGTGTTTGTGACCACTGCATCTGTATGGCGGAACACTGCTGGATAATGTGCTGACTGCTTCCCTTCAGTGACCTCACATGGGTAGCCTGACATTGGCCATGGTGGGAATATTTACAGCATGGAAATTGTAAGAAGCTACAGGTCAGGACTTGATTTGTTGTTTTGTTGATTGTCTAGACTTAAGAGAGTGATGGAGAAAATGTCAGCCGTGCAGATTGAGCTTAGAAATGTGTTTTGTTTGTAGTTAGGTTGTACATCACACAAAAAACTGTGTCTGGGAACTTGGATTTGGGGGGGGACTGGTTTCCACCATCCCTAGGGCTGATGAGGGGGCTCCTATGCCTAAGCTGACACTGTCCCCTCGGGGAGTCCAGCCTCTTGGTGGACCCTGGGCGCCAGCCTCCCTGGTAGGCGGCACTTCACACATGTTGTGACAGCTCATCGCTGGGGGACCCGGGCATCCTGTGTGACTCGAAGCTGGTGCCTGGTCTCCTACACGCCTCCCCCCCAACGCCTGTCCCCTTTGCTCACTGTGTCTGGTGTCTTTTTGGTGTGACAAGTCACAGCATGAGGACGAATGCATGCCAAGTCCGGTGGTCCTCCTGGTGAGTCACTGAACCGGGGCAGCCCTGGGGACCCTGCCACAGCCCTGCCACCCTGAACCAAATCCAGCCCAGACCCAGATGATGGCAAGCATCATAACTGCAGCTAACACTTGGGCACCGTTGCTGAGTGCCCAGCGCCGTGCAGGGGTGTCTAATGCACGGAAGCCGGTGCCCTCTCTCCCTGTCCCCACTCTCCAGCCTCGGGCCTGGCCTGCCACGTCTTTGTTGCTGCAGGAGTTGGTGACCTTCAAGGATGTGGCCGTGGACTTCACCCAGGAGGAATGGCAGCAGCTGGACCCAGCTCAGAGGGACCTGTACAAGGACGTGATGCTGGAAAACTTCGAGAACCTGAGCTCGCTGGGTAAGGCAAAGGTCCCTGCACCATCTGCTGTCCCGCAGCCTCCCCTTGCTCCGAACATCAGGCCCAGCAGGTCTGGAGTGAGTTTTGGCCCCACGCTCAGGAGCTGCTTACACTCCTGTGCCTGCCTCCAGTGGGTTGCTGCCTGCTGTCTCCTGGGGAAGGGTTTGTGTTTGTAAAGCAGGAGTGTTCAGCTCTGCCAGGCAGCAGAGTTTCTTCCCTCCCACTCCCAACACCCAACCCCGCGTCTCTTTCCCCATGGGCAGTTTTCCAAACCAGATCTGATCCCCATTTGGCACACGTAGATCTCGAGACTAGAGTGGGGGGAAGCCAAGCGCACCCCAGACAGCCTCCAGTTGTGGAGGCACGTGTCTCCTGGACAGGGCTCGGCTTTGTGGCTCGGGCCTGCAGAAAAGACTTCCACGCATGCCCCTTTCGTCCTTCCCCTCATCCCCTCTCCAGGCCACTCCCTACCTTGGGCTCCTCCTTCTCATCTCTTCCTGGACCCGACCTTCGAAATTGCTGATCTTTTCCAAGGATCCCTGTGTTGTGCCTCTTAGTCTCCCCACTCCTCACTTGTCTTGCAGATAAGATAAGCTTTTCACCACTCTTGCTTCTAGAAGTTTCACATACTCACATCACTCCCTTTATGGGTGGAATTTCCTGATATGGAAACTCCACACCCCCATTCCATTTGCTTCCTGCACCCTGCAGCCCAGCTTCGCTCCCCGCCTGCTGACCTCTGACATCATGATGGTCACGCTGCACCTTATCAATGATTTTTGTCTTCCTCAAAGTCCCCGATGCACGTGACCTCGCCCCGTGCCCTCCAGCCCAGGGGGCTCACTTACCGCTACCCTTTGCACCTTGATCCCCCCTGCATGAGCCTTGTCTCGTCTGGTGAGCTGGCGGGAGAAGGCTGGAGAGCTGCTGAGAGCCGGGAGCAGCAAGTGGGCTCAGGAGGTGAGGAGGCAGAGGTGGGAAGCTCCTGGAGATGAGGATTCTCGTGGTTCTTTCCAAAGGCCACGCGCAGCAGGGAGCAGACAGCAAAACCCGATCTGGTGGCAAGTACAGTGCAGGTGTGAGAGACATTTAAATGTTAATGGTTTGTGCATGTGACATATTTAAATGCTGTTGCTGTATTTGTGGCATTTAAATGTCAGTGGCATGTGTACGACACGTATAAATGTTAGCTGGCAGTAGGTACTATGGAGGAAAATAAAGCAGGGCAAAGGGGGAGAAAGTCTGGGGGATGGTTTATTTTACGGAGGAGAGGGGAGGCCTCCCTGAGGGGCGCCTGAGCAGAGGCCTGTGGGAGGTGAGGGGCTGCACCCTGCAGGTATGGGGGGAGCACATTCAAGGCAGAGGGAGCTCCCCACATGCACCTGTCAGGAAGTAGCAGGGTGCCCAGTGTGTCTGCAGCAGGGGTTTGATGGGGAAAGTTGAAGGACATGAGGCCAGAGAGGAAGGGTTTACCTCAGTCCTGGGCAAACGTTAGCTCTTCCTCTCATTCCCATAAACATGTTACTTGATTGTTCCGTTTTCCTTGGTGCTGAGGGCAGTGTTTGAAACACCTGCTTTCATCAGGCTGTGTGGGGCATTTGGAGACCCAAAAGAGTTAGTTGAGGGGCAAGGTGATGAGGACCTGCTGGGCTCCTGCCTGAGGCCTCAGTTTCCTTATCTGTCCACTGGGGTGGTGACAGTCCCTGCCTGTGGGGTTGCTGAGAGGACATGAGTCAGTATGGTGAGGCACTGGGCCAGCCTGCAGCACAGGATTCCTCAGCTTCAATGTGATTGTCATTTGAGACCAGAGCTGCATCCCTGGCCCCACCCACCAGGCACCCGGAGCACACATCCCCAGCTGTGACAGCCAGTAATGCCTCCTGACATTACAGGTGCATCCCCAGTTAAGAACTACTGACCTAGTAAGAGCTTCCTAAGTGCTATATTAACTGTTATTGCCATTTATCATAATCATTGACCTCTCATAAATTCCCAGGACAACTTGCTTTCCTTTCAGCCTGTCCCCAGATCCCTGTTCAGTCTTGGCCCCAAATTGATTACCATGTCCTTTCTGCAAACTCATGTTACTCCAACTTGCAGCTTTTATTTCCTCTTTCCTATTTCTACTCCCCTCCCTAGGCCTCCTTTGTAAGCCCTTAAGTAGTGCCATGAGGGGCATTTCATCAGTTTCCCAGCCTCAAGCACTGCCCATAGCTCTTTCACTTTTCCTGACTGGGAACAGGTGACACACATGACATTTACATTTTCTTTGTCTCTCAGATTTGGAATCCAGGCCTGAGAGTGACTGCCCAGAGCAAGCTGTCCCTACAGGAATGTCCCCTGGGATGGTGCTAGACAAGCTGGGAAGAGGCTGCCTCTGGCCCTCTGTGTTAGGAGAATCTAGGAGACCAGAAGACTCTTTGGAGCATCGGCTAGGGGATCAGGAGGGACTTTTGGGGCCACTGAAAGTTCCAGAAGGAAAAGAGCCCCAGAAATGCAGTGTGCAGGAATGCAACTTCAGACCCACCTCTGACTTAGAAAAACAGCTGAGAGTCTCCAGGGGAGAGAAGTGCTCAGTGTGCAAGGAGTGCGGGGAGACCTTCAGCCAGCGAGCAGACCTCACCCAGCACCAGCACGTCCACACCAAGAACAAGCCCTTCGGGTGTGATGAGTGCGGGAAACACTTCCGAAGGAATGCCACCCTCATTGTGCATCAGCGGATCCACACTGGGGAGAAGCCCTTCAAGTGCAAGGAGTGTGGCAAGGCCTTCAGCCAGCATACCAACCTGACGGTGCACCGGCGCATCCACACGGGCGAGAAGCCCTACAAGTGTGCAGAGTGTGGCAAGGCCTTTGTCCAGAACATGCAGCTCGTTGGGCACCAGCGGACACACACGGGCGAGCGGCCATACAAATGCGGCGACTGTGGCAAGGCCTTCACCCTCATCACCAACCTCATTGACCACCAGAGGATCCATACCGGGGAGAAGCCCTACGTGTGTGACGTGTGTGGCAAACATTTCACCAAGCGCTCCTCCCTCATTGGGCACCAGAAGATCTACACGGGCGACAAGCCCCACAAGTGCAGAGTGTGTGAGAAGGCCTTCCGCAAAAAGTCCGACCTGGTCAACCACCACCGCATCCACACGGGAGAGAGGCCCTTCAAGTGTTACGAGTGCGGGAAGGCCTTCACCCAGAGCATGACCCTGGTGGAGCACCAGAAGACGCACACCGGGGAGAAGGCATACCAGTGCCGTGAGTGTGGCAAGTTCTTCACCAAGTCCTCAGCCCTCATCCTCCATGAGCGGATCCACACCGGGGAGCGGCCCTTCAAGTGCGCTGAGTGCGGGAAGGCCTTCAACCAGAACATCCAGCTTGTGGTGCACCGGCGCAGTCACACCGGTGAGAAACCCTTCCAGTGCAGTGCGTGTGGGAAAGCCTACAGCCAGAAGGGCTACCTCACCATCCACCAGAGGACTCACACCGGCGAGAAACCCTTCGAGTGTCAGGAGTGCAAGAAAACCTTCAGCCAGAAGGCACACCTTTCCATTCACCTGAGGATACACACAGGTGAGAAGCCCTACAGGTGCAATGATTGCGGAAGAAGCTTCCGGAAGGTCTCGTTTCTCTTTCAGCATCAGGCGATTCACAGTGACGAAAGGCCCTTTAAATGCAGCGTGTGTGGGAAAGCCTTTATCCGGAAGTCGACCCTCATTCAGCACGACCGAATCCACACAGGAGAAAAACCATATCATTGTGGGCAGTGTGGAAAGGCCTTCCGGCACCAGCCCACCTTGACCGCCCACCGGAGGATCCACACCGGGGAGAAGCCCTATGAGTGTAAAGTGTGCAGGAAGGCCTTCCGGCGCATTGGGAATCTCACCTGCCACCAAAAGACTCACCTCCGGGACACACCCGCCCGTCGGTTGGGTGTGAGGAGGCCTTCGGCCCAAATCCCTGCTCCCTAAGTGTCAGGTGACAGGACAGGGGTGGGAACTCTAAGGTTATAGTCAACTTTTCACCTTACATCTCTTTAGAGTTCACTTAGGGATGTCAGAGGACGGGGGCAGCAGGCTGTCTCCTCAGGTGAGTGACCTGTGCCCTCACACGTGGCCCTGTGTTTGGATTGATGCGCTGCTGTTGCTGTCTTGAAAGTCTTCATCTTCACATAAGAGGCCTGGTGTGTACATTTTCCCAAGCCTGCAATTATGTTGTCTTCCTGGG